>JAHWFP010027165.1:113599-141116 GCA_023313725.1 Lithobius niger
CACGACATGCTGTAATTCACGACATGCTGTGATTCGCGACATGCTGTGATTCGCGACATGCTGACACACCGACCTCGCTTGTAAGTGTGAAAAAATTTTCAATGATGTAAATTTTTTCACACATACAAGCGAAGTCGATGTGCCAATTCTACCTGCTCTGACGATGCACAAGGTTCTTCAGAGAAACTGTGTTCGTTTATATCCTAGTTTTTTTATTTTATTTTATGATAAGAATGCAACATTTTTATAAAAAATTCCTAAACTTTTCGAGTGTTATTTTCTGGTTGAGTCAAGTCTCTACCTACTAGTCTTCAGTTTGCAATTTTTTTTTCAATCTGTCTGGGAGTAGGTGAAAGCTACAACCAGTTTAATGAGTCGTGGTTATTGGCATCCTTTTACAAGAATGGTCCCTCTATACGTGATTTATTGTGAAATTTTGTTCTTCCGAGGTTTAACCGAGGCGTTAAGAGCAGAGGAAGCAAAACTATCACAATAAATTATGTATAGAGGGATCATTCTTGCAAAAGTATGTCAATAACTAATTTATCACCGTACTTTAAATACTTTTTCCGTTTGTGGACGAATTCGAGTTGCGCTCATGCCATTTTTCTTTGTATCATCCATTGTTTTTCTCCCTGGCGTTCAACAATCATTGGCTGCTGTAATATTATTACAATGTTCTTTGTTGTAAGTGTAGTAATAAGTTAGTTAGTCTGGCACTTATAACAATACGAACGCTGGCGGAATAGCATAGGAACTGTAAAAGTCGACCAATAAGTGATTCATTGTGACACGTACAACAATGCTGTCTTGCAATAACGCTGTCAACAACGCAGTATCCGATTTATTGCTGAATTTTATAACGATGAAAACGAAAAAAGTAGGGTGATAAAGCTCATTATCATCCGACTTTTTTCGTTTTCAGCAGTAAGTCGGATACAGCATTGTTGACAACATTATTGTGAGTAGCATTGTTGTTAGTGTCACAATAAATTACTTATTGGTACACTTTTATAGTTCCTATGCTATCCAGTCAGCATTCGTGTTGTTATAAGTGTCAAAATCAGTAACTTATTGCTACACTTATAACAATGAATATTATAATAACATTGTAATGGCCAACGATTGTTGAACGCCAGGGAGAAAAAACAATGGACAATACCAAGAAAAAATGACATGAGACAACTCGCATTCATCCACAAACGGGAAAAAAAGTATTTAAAGTATGGTGATAAATTAGTTGTTGGCATACTCTTGCAAGCATGGTCCCTCTATACGTGATTTATTGTGATAGTTTTGTTCTTCCACGACTGCGCCTCGGCGAAGCCTCGGTTAAACAAAACTACCACAATAAGTCATGTATAGAGGGACTATTGTTGTAAAAGTATTCCGATAACCACTACATAAAACATTGCAAGTTGTAATTAAAGGGCAATTACATTCATTTTGACATGCATGCTTTACTTTTGGATCATTTACACAATAACTAAACACAAGAATTATGGTAAAAATACGTTACGTACGTCCGATACAACAATTTAATTATAGCTCGAGCATCTGACGGCCTTAGCTGGCCAACAGTTGTAGTGGCCAGCTAAAGCCGTCGGACTCTTGAGCTCTCACAGCCAATAGAGTTATCTCAATCGGCTGCGAGTCGAAATCGGAAAGTGACATCTGTCGGCATTAGATGCTGTTCAATCTGCTAACACGATGCAACAATCTATTAGTTTTTTTAGTTGCTTTATAAATTCTATTCAAGTAAATTGGGTTGATAATGAGTGAGTGAGTGATGTGAGTAATGTGGTGAGTGTGGAAAGTATTTCATGCAGAATTGAAGAGTAACATCACAGTTCCTTGCTCACAGTGTAAACAGAGATTGATTACAGTGAGTGTGGGTAATACTTTGCGGTCAATTGTAAATTAATACTCCACGAACTGCTACATAGTAGAAAGAAACCGTTTGAATGCGGGAAGTGTGGAAAGTCTCCAGCATGCAATTGAGATTTGGCACAGCATGCACCTTTTCACAGTGGAAAGAAACTGTTTGAATGTGTTGAATGTGGAAGGTCTTTTGCGCAGAAAAGAGGACTAACGTCAAACGACCGTAGTGGTAACTAGAAAAACCGTTTGAATGTGGTGCGCGTGGAACGTTTGTGCAGTCAATTGTAATTTTTACGGCATGAACTTGCACACAGTGGAAAGAACCCGTTTAAATGTTGCGAGTGTGGAAAGTTCTTCTGCAATCACTTGTAATTTTACACGCATAAACTTGTACCTAGTGTACAGAAACAGCTTGAATGTGACGAGTGTGGAACGTTCTTCTGCAATCAATTGTAAATTAACACGCATAAACGTGTATTGTACAGCGGCGATAAAACGTAGTGCTGTGAATGATGTGGTAAGGCTTTCTGACTGATTGGTGATCGTGTAGTGCTTCTGTGGGTCTGGTTTGTTGTAAATTGTTTCCACTGCGTGAATAAATTCCAACTGACTCCCGTTTGACACCAGTTCCACTTTCCAGGAGTACTGTACTGGCAATAAATTCTTAAGTGTAGTGTGGCAAAATCTATCGCAGTTTGTTTATTGATGCAGAGTGGCGAAACCTTTTGAATGTGGCGAGAGTGGCAAAGCCTTTGCAGGGAAAATTAATCCTTGTCTGCATGTTCTTTCGCAATGTGGAAAGAATCCGTTTGATTGTGTTGAGTATGAAGCGGCCCATGCACATAAATGCTTGTTATTGCAACATGTTCTTCAACGTAGTGAAACGAAACCGTTTAAATGGGATGATTGTGGAAAAGCTTCGGTAGCCTTGATTATATGCGATTACACACGGGGGATAATCTTTTCACGTGTGAGGAGTGTGACCTTTGCTGTTTTCCCAGACCTATGAAAAGGCCATGACTATGCACAGCGACAAAAAAACCCTTAAGTGTGGAGAGTGTGGCAAGTCCTTTACACAGAAACGTATTTTTACTAGACACATGCATGCTCACAGAGCCACTGAGCTGCCCAAATGTGATGTTTGTGGGAAGGACTTTGCTGAGATCTCTAGCCTAAAACAGCACAAGCTCATGCACAGTAGTGTAAAACCATTTAAATGTGAAGACTGTGACATGACCTTCAAACTGAAAAGAATCCTAACCAGACACATGCAAATACATTGTGGTGAGAAAGATGTGGTAGGCGACTGTGGTAATAGCTTAAATGGCCCATCTGTTTTAAGCATGCATCCTGTGGTTCATGATGCTCCAGCAGTGGTAGACTCGCAATGTCATCCCTCTGTTGCTAGTGACAGTGCACCTGGTAATGGTGAATGTTTAAACTCAGTAACCAAAGTTAAATCCTTGGATATAAGCCAACTTAATCTCGAAATGAGCAATCTAACTTGTACTGTCTCGAACTCATTCGCTGATCTTAAGGATCACTTACGTGACCAGATACTTAAGGCTTCCGAACATTGTGTGCTACACCATTCAAATGCAAATACAAAGACAAACTCCGCAAAAGAGGTGTCGACTGGCTTCTGCGACAAAATGTTATATTTTCTGGATTCCCTTGGCGAGCTAATGTCTACTGGACTACAAACAATTGAAACCAAACTAGAAAGTATAATCATGAAACAATCAGTGACATTACTTGATTCGATGAGCAAAATGATGTGTATGCAGGAACAGATCCTGCTCAACGCTCAGCCCTGCAGTGTACCTCTTCCAATGCAGGAAATTGATGGCCAAAGCAAAATTGTTGTTAGCACGGTTCTAAATACCCAAAGTGAAGGTAATATACAGGTTGTATCCGCACATGTAGATACACTTTGTGAGTCATCTGTCCCTGGCTTACACTCTGCTGTTGTTAAACCTACATTGATCCAAAGAAACACCCCCTGTAATCCCTTAAAACCGGCTCCAGCTGCTGAACATTTGAACCCCCCCATTCAGAATCGGCAGTGTGACAACTTAGGATTAATAACGAATTTCGATGCAGTTACCCCTGAAGTCCCCTCTAACCCTAGCACTCTAATTATTGGAGACTCTCAGGTCAGACATATCAAACTTCCCTCGAAACTTAATTCCAGAACTTGGTGTTTTCCCGGAGCACGCATTGAGCATGTTATAAAATTTATTCCCGAGATCATGAAGTCCCATGCCGAGGCCACTCATGCTGTTCTGTGTCTGGGCACTAACAATATTGGCTACGACTCTCCCAGTAGTATTTCTGAAAGGCTGTCACAGCTAATGAGACTAATAAAAGAGTACCACCCTGAAATCAAACTCTCCATCATTGGCCTGCTACCCCAGTGGGTCCCAGAAGCTATTTGGTTCGACCTCAAAAACTATTTGGTCCGCTGCAACGGTCACATTATGAACATTTGCAAACTCGAGAATGTAACATACATCTCCATGTGGGATGCTATTATAAATTCCAGGTACCTCTTGGCAGGAGACGGAGTACATTTTTCTGCTATTGGAAAAAAACATTTAACTAACGTGATGACTAAGGCCATTCTGGGAAACTACAGGTGGATAATGGTCTAAATGTAGGCCCAGGTTTTTTCCTCCCTCTTGGATCCTTGTCCCTTCCGTCTACCACAGATACTTCAGATCGGTCTGTTAATTTGAACACTAACCATAAAGCTCACCTAAATTGTCTGTTTCTAAATGCACGAAGTCTTGTGAACAAACTTGTTGAATTCAATATGTTATTGTTAAGCGATTTATATGACCTTATCTTTGTTGTGGAAACTTGGTTAAATAATACGATAACGGACGCGATGCTGACTGGCAACATATCGTACAACATCGAAAGGAGAGACCGTTTGACTCGTGGTGGTGGCATTTTATTTGCAGCAAAAAAAGGACTCTTGTACCATGTAACAAACGTATGTACTACAGTTGAAGCAATGACTTTGGACCTATTCAATGAAAAGGTTTCGATAACTATTGGGTACATCCCTACTGGGGATGACTTCAATACCGTCACATTAATGTGTGAATACATTAACTCAGAATTTAGATCTGACCGTACCAACGTTATTGTTGGGGATTTCAACCAGCCAACAATTGACTGGCTACATTCAGGAGCAACAGGAAAAACGGGCACTACAATGTTTAACTGTTTCTCAGACTTGGGTTTGGAGCAGTTAGTCATCGAGCCAACACGGGGCAATAATATACTCGACCTTATCTTGGTTGACAATGAACGCACTATTACGGACATTGCTGTCTTACATGGACTCGGTACTAGTGACCATTCTATGCTGTCCTTTTGCATCCACACCATCCATTCAATTGACCCTACTGTGTCAAACTTAAAAATTAAAAAAATTGACTTGGAGGGCATAAAAAATTCTCTTCATGAGATCGATTGGAATCTTGGGATGGTTGATGCTACCGATGTAGATATAATGTGGAATATTTTTATCGCTACTATAAATGACACCTTGGATCAACATAGTACACTGCAAGTCAACTCTTTTCGGCATAAAAAACACATCCCTCGTGAAGCCAGGAAATTAAGCTCGCGTAAAAAGAGACTTTGGCGCCATTATAAAAGAAATCGCTGTGATGATACCAAATCATTGTATAAGCAAGCTAGCAGGAACTATGCAGATTGTGTAAAGCGATTGTCCATCCAAGCTGAAAGTAAAGTTATAAAGGAAGGTAATCTTGGTGCACTTTACAGGTTGGTAAAAAATAAAACTGGAATTAAGCGAAGTATCCCACCCTTAAAGTTAAAAGGACAGGTGGTATCATCAGACGAGGCAAAGGCAAATGCCTTAAACAATATATTTTCCAAAAACTTCATCTCCGATAATGGAGCCATCCCCGATAATCAGAGGAACCTAATGCATGCGTTCACACAAACCTTAGATAATGTGTCTTTCTCAAGCGAGAAAGTCCTCAAAGCAATTAATGATACAAAAACTAGCCATGCCATTGGTCCTGATGGACTATCCGCATATTTTTACAAAGAAATGCGGAATGAGATTATCTCTCCATTGGTGATAATATTTAAATGCTCAATGCAGTCGGGCAAAATCCCTAAATGCTGGAAAAAGGCACGTGTAATTCCAATCTTCAAAAAAGGTAATGCATCCGATCCACATAACTACAGACCAATATCTCTTACTTGTGTACCCTGTAAAATTATGGAAAGAATTATTAAAAATGAAATGCTAAATTTCCTAAACGAACAAGATATAATCTCGTATGATCAATTTGGTTTTTTGCCTGGACGCTCAACAACGCTACAGCTACTGGACGTCCTTAACGACTGGACTAGTTGTTTAGATGAGGGTTACCCAGTTGACGTAGTTCTAATTGATTTTGCGAAAGCATTTGACTCCGTTGTCCACCACAAATTACTATTTAAACTAAAAAACATTGGCATCAGAGGGCAACTACTGGCTTGGATTACTGATTTCCTTGTGGGCCGTAGCCAGCGTGTCGTAGTCGGGGAATCGGTGTCAGATGATGCTGTGGTTAAAAGTGGTGTTCCACAGGGGTCAGTTTTAGGTCCATTGTTATTCACTATTTTCTTAAATGATCTATCGCCAACTTCTGCTGGTGTAAAATTGCGAAAATTTGCTGATGACGTTAAACTCCACTCTGCAATGAAATCAAGACAGAGTCACATTGGTATCGTACATGAACTTGATGAACTAAAAAACTGGTCAGATCAATGGCAGTTGCCGATTTCGGACAATAAATGCAAAGTGTTGCATATCGGGGGTAACAATCCATCATATAATTACTACCTATCGGGTTCAAAATTGGAACCATTAACTACTGTCAAGGATTTAGGTGTCTTGCTCTCTACGAATCTAACGTGGACTCACCACTGTAACGCTGTCATTAAAATACCAATGCAACGTGCAGCTATTATCAGAAACTGTTTCACTTCTAGGGATGTCCCAACTTTACTGTGGGCCTTTAAAGTATATGTCCGTCCGCTTGTTGAATACGCCAGCCCCGTTTGGTCCCCGTCACTTCGAGGAGACATTCTGAGGTTAGAAAGAGTGCAGCGAGTGTTTACCAAACTTCTCCCAGGGTTCCGAAATATACCATATGCAGCCAGACTGAATAAATTGAAAATTGATTCTTTGGAACTACGCCGGGTAAAAGCCGACCTGTCATTCACATATTGTCTGTTGCATGGTCTCCTGGATTATGATCCATCTTTTTTCTTTGATGTTAATAGAGAAAGGCGGACCAGGGGTCACTCCCTGAAATTGGTTAAGAAACCCTTCAGATTAAACTGCAGAAAATACTTTTTTGTAAATCGGGTCATTAATGTTTGGAATGCTTTACCTGATGATGTTGTCACGGCACCCTCTATAAATTGTTTTAAATTCAGACTAAATAAGTGTAACCTACTACCATACATATCAGACTATTCCTAATGTTATTTTTGCTATATTGTTGTACAGATATTTCTATCTAGCTATATGTATTTGTTATCACTTAATGTTGGTAAGATATAAGCGGTTTGGTAAAAGCCCTATCTTACCATTTTGCTAATTTACTCGGCAAATAAACTTTTTATTATTATTAATTTCTGCACGTTCCAGCAAAACAATGGCGGTCTCCGTATCGTGTTTTGGTGATGCAATAATTAAATTGTTGTATCGGACATACGTAACGTATTCTTACCGCAGTTCTTGTGTTTAGTTATTGTGCAAGTGATCCAAAAGTAAAGCATGCATGTCAAAATGGATGTAATTGCCCTTTAAGTAAATAATTTGTGGCCTCCTAAATCTTCCAAAAAAGGTGCTGCAAGTCTTTGCATAAAACTAATTAGGCAAAATGGAATGCGTAGTGTCCATGTTAATATTACCACGTGTTCGACGTCTCGTTCAGAATCGTGATTCCACGTGGCCCTTTGTCGTCCAAGTGATCATAATTGCATTAACTGATCCTATGTTACAAATTACGCCGTATAGGTTTCACCTTGGAAAATTCACTTGTAGTGTAACGTGGTTAAAAGCCAAGGAGCACACAAGTGGTTTACACTCGAGTCAACCACTTCAACCCAACACTCGAGACGTATGACCTGCAGGAAAACTATATAACTGTATAGTATTGTGTAAAACTTAACGCTAAAAGTTACTTGCCAAAGTTGGGGAACAGAAGAACACACTAACTGGCATAAATGACTAAAGCTGATGCAGCACAACAGTTGCTTATGGATAGATTGGAGAAACGAAGCCACAACCAACTGCATTGAAAAACTTACTATCGCTCAACATCAGAAATGATGGCGCCAGTCCTCCCGGATTTAACCCATGCAATAAACCGATAACTGATGCTATATTCTAATGAAGTTGCATCTCGATCGAAAGTGACTAACTTCTAAAGAAATAAGATGCAATTTCCTTTTTTAGCCTACCCCCGCAGCTGACTGAGGTCGCATCATGCCGAGCTCCATTCAACTGCTCTTAATCATCTTCTCGCTGGCAACCCAACAGGCAGAACCGGATTGGTCTGTCGCCAAAGGAAGCTGACGAAAGATCTTGAATAAGGCAACTATACACCCCTGTATAGCGCCCTGTGTAACGTGCTGTATGGGAATAGATAGCAATCCATTGGAACACGTTACAGCAATGTGATTAATTCGGGCACACTTCAATTCACACACAACAGTGTTAAAACCATCTTGAAGCAACGAAGGAGTTTTGTTAACTTCACGTCAAGATCGGCTGGGGTAAGTCTCACCTTCCAGCTCGATCCCAGTTCATGAACATGCCAGGAAGTTAGCGGCTCTTACTGTTGCTTCGGTAAAATAATTCTGGTGACATTGAATCAAGTGGTTTGGAGCAGGGAAACAAAACTCGCAGATTCACTTCAAGACTACCTTAAAACAGTTGGTGGAATCAGCAGCAACAGTTACAGCATGGGCACTACCACTTGCATTTGTAAGCTACTGGTATTAAATTCAAATCTGCTTCCTTTTTCACCAGTGTACACAAAAAGACAAATGTACGTACATATTCAAATAATACACAAATAGCTTAGTCGAGTTATGGGTAGTTCAGTAAACACCAACAGTGAAAATACACACAGTGGATAAAGTAATACAGTAGGCGACCTTTATGTTCTAACATTACAATCCAGTGACATGACCCACATCCAAACAGACAAACCAGCGCATTCCAGCGCCACTGTTGTGCCACTCTTGTTGACTAGTGGCTATAGATATAGATGACGTGTCAGTGAAAAAACCTTGATTTTTTCACAAATAAGATACTGGTGAAGTAAGCTTGCAACCGCCTAATTACAAAACGGAAAGCCAAATGGCTCAGTAAATGATAATTAAATACAAATCCAGACCTATTTTCTTTGCCTTTTAAACTATAATGTCAGACTATGTGGGTAGGAACGGAACTTTCCATCTCTGAGATCAAAAACCAAAGTCGCCACACGAACACGACCTTGGTACCGAAGCTCGACGGTTAAATTTCCTGCACAAGCAATCTGCCATTTCAGTACAAAAGACAACAGAAATTGGTTTGCATCTCTATGTTTTTTCCACTAACGGAGCCATTGGTTTTCCATTCTATAATTATTTTTTTCATGCCGTACTGGTATTACATAAATACGGATGCAAACCTATTTACGTTGCTTTTTGGACTTACGTGTCAGACTGTCTGAGCAGGGAATCGAACCCAGGACCTTTGAAATCAAAGGCCAAGGTCCTACCACTGAGCAAGACTGACACGGCCGCATCAGTCTGGCTCAGCAGTAGGTCCTTGGCCTTTGATTTCAAACTAGTATTACATGTTTCTTTTGTTACACTTGGTGTGAAGGCTTGATGACAAGCATCCTATTAGAGGCAACTGGGAAACAGTTTACTTGTGGGTATATGTGTGGGGGGTAAATGCAGCCTTATGGCCCTTTCCTTATAAAATTAGCCGCATGGTATGAAAATCTTTCTCTGTCTATCAAAACATGATTTTACAGTAATCACAACTCTGTTTGTAGAGGCATACAAACAAAAATATTAAGTTTTGGTTTATTTTTCTGTAGGATGAATTGAAGTCTGCAACGGAGCATCGACGACGTGTTCTAGAACAGAAAGACGATAAAGATAGAGACGCACTACTTGAGCGGGAATTAGAGAAAGTTGGTATAATTACCAGTACTCCATCGTCAACAAGGTACTTTTTTAACCACTATAACTAAAGAGCACTGTTTGAAGTCTTTTTTTTTTTTTACTTTTGTGTGTATTTTGCCCTACAATGGGTTACCACACATTCCAAACCAATTTTTTTTTGGCGCATTAGTATAATTTAACATTAACACAATAATGACATTAATCTATCAACTTTGTACTAATAGTCATTCCATTAATTAAGTAAAAAAAACCCTGAAAGTCCAAAAAAGTACGTAGCAAGTACTTGGTTTTCATGCAAAAAATAAGAAACTATTGTCAGAAAAATAAACAAAAAACGAACAATGACTACTTACTAACATAAATCACAACTGCATATGTTTTCCCTGAACCGCTCACATGCTCTCAAATCAAGATCACTCCCTCTTTAAATAGATACCTCACAGCAGACACCCAGTTCAGTAGTGTCCAGAACCATCACAAGACGTTGTTTGTGCATGACTACTCAAAAATATTAGTTTTGCACACCAACAATTCAAATCAGTGATGTCTAGAAACATCATAAGTGCTAGTGCTTGCACGATTACGCAAGGTTTTCGTTTAGCAGAGCAACCATCCAAATTCAGTGATGCCCTTAACATCATAACATCTAGCACTTTCATGTCTACAAAAATTATCCATTTGCAGAGCAACTACCAGTTATGTCCTGATGCATTATAAGGACTCGCTCTTTCATGAATTCACAAAATTACCAGTTTTGAGACCAGCAATCCAAATCAGTGACGGCCTGAAACACCGTCAACGTGTTAAAAAGCCAGCACGTAGACAAGTATACAATAAGATGTGACATTATTGTATAAATGTGCACTTTCTGGCTTTTTAACACGTTCACCACTTTTCTGGGTTTATTCTATCATCACTGAAACATCGTAACAGCTGCACCTGCATGACTACGTAACATTATCCATTTTGCAGAGAAACTACCGAAATCAGTGGTGTCAGGAACATTATAAGAGCGTGCTCTTCCCTGACTTCATAAAATAATAATTTTTACAGCAAAACCACCTAAACTCAATTATACCCTGAAGTATCATAAGACCTCACTCTTGTGTGACTGTATAAGTGCACACACATTCCGTAGAGCAACCACCCAAAATGAATGATGTTCCAAACAACATTAAAAACATCATGAGAGCTCGCTGTTGCATGATGACACAAAATTGTCAGTTTTCCAAAGCAACTACCCAAACCAGTGATGTCCAGAAACACCGTAAGAGCTCCCTCTGCATGACTACAGAACATTATAAGTTTTGCAGAGCAATACCGAAATCAGTGATGGCCGAAAAGATCATAAGATATCGCTTCTGCATCACTACACACAATTATTAGTTTTGCCCACTAAAATCAATTGAGAATAAGTGCATAATGCAAAAAAAAAAAAAACAAACAAACTGCAGTTATGACGTAAGGCAGAAATTAGACAGCGAATGAATGTAATGAAAGAATGTGATCGCTTCAGTGATGGACAAAACTCGAGCAATCTTTGAAGTAAGTTTGCTATAATTATGATATTATTTTGTCCTACTGAAATTCGAAGTGAAGGATAAAACTTGGTAATTAGTAGGATAATACTTGTCCATCTGTTTCTTAGCTACACTAATTCAGGTAGCAAACCCAACGTATCCCTCAAAAGGAAAAAAAACTGAAACAACCACCCCTCAAACCCACAGCCAGAAAAACACTGATCAGCTGCCCATCATCTTTTCATGGCGATTCAACGTAACAATAAAAGCTCAGAAACCTCATGTACAATTCCAACTCTCCTCTGCCATACACGCACATCTTTACCCCAGATCATTTGCCGGCTAACTTGATTCCCAAGTAACATGCAGTTGCACAACACACACGCAAGGTGCAACGGCACTTGGCTGTCGTCAAGAAGCGGCATCACAACTTTTAATGCATTGCACAGCCAGTATTTTTCTTTGCAAAGGCTTCGGTAATATTTCTTCCTCATGAGCGTTAAACTGTTCATTTGATCTCTTGCTTTGAATTCATTGTAGGATGGATTTAACATCTCTGCTGGGTGGCAGTGGTCTTACGACCCGTGACAAACTCCTTTCTTCTCGTTTGACACAACTCCAGCCACGGAAAGCTAGGCACCGGCGGCAACTCTCCGATCCTAAGGTTCCTTTATACTCGCCTGTCAATGAGGACGGTGCCTTCGAATCTGAGTTGGCAGCTCTCAAGGTAAGTCTACTCACTATAAAGAAAAGCTCAAACCTTTCAATTGTTTTGAATGAGGGAGCAAAGCGACTCTGTAGTTTGGGATTGTGTGGACCAATTCGAATGAACTCAGACCGATTGTGATGGATACATGGGTTTGAAACAACTCGATAAAATTCCAAGGTGGTGGTACAACAATGTTGTCCGAAACAGCATTCCTTGGCTAAACCATGCGCAATGGCTGTTTGCTGTGACGTCACCATGAGTTAGCCAATAGCGAACGAGAACAACGGCTGTTTGGCCATCTGATTGGACTAGCCCAGTCACGTGACGTGCACGTCACAGCAAACAGCCATTGCGCGTGGTATAGTAACTTCTAAACTGTACATCAGATCGAACAAAAACCTGTTACGAAAACTATTCAGATTTACATTTTTTTCAAGAAAGCATATTTAGGTTTTTTGGAAGATGCAATACAGCAGCAAGAAATGGCGTCCAAAAATGGTTTTGGGCTTGCACCTAACCATTCACCGTAGTGAAAACAGACTAATTACAATTAACGTTACAAGGCAATTTGGCTTTCCTTCTTGTGATCTTCTGAATTAATTGTTATTCTAATATGGTCTTAGTCAAAAAATAAATACAGACGCACACCTATTTACGTTACTTTTGGACCTACATGTCAGATGGCCTGAGCGGGGAATGAAACCCACGACGTTTGACACCAAAGGCTGAGGTCCTACCACTGAGCCGTACTGACACGACCTGCTTAATCTTACTCACAATTTGGGTTAATGTAAAGGCAAGAGACATCTGCTGTTCATAGACGGTAGCGATATAATGGAGATGTAATGACCATCTTGAGTCTTCAATGGCTTATCAAATTTAACTTTCCAGTAATGAATTTAGTCATCATTTACAATTGAAAGGTAAAGACTGTTCCATATTTGAACAACATGCTGAGAAAACACTCCCATGTCTGGATTAAATTTTGAAATGGATGGATTTAGGTTTGAAATTGTGGCCTGTGGTTTAGTGAGTAATGTTCGGAGAAGAAGAGGCTGGGATCAAGAAGGTCAAATTCTTGAACAATTTTGTACGTTTAAAGCATTCACCTCTGTTGAAAAAGATTGGAAAGGCAGACAGCATAGTGTAGAGCATACAGGGAACGGAATAGTAATGTGTCTAACTCTTTTCTACGGAATGTCTGAAGATTTTGGAGTAAAGGGTCTCGTACTGAGCATACATACTGAGTGTAGAATACACAATGAGCATATAGAAAAGCCATTCATTCAGTTCTCCAATTTGACATTGACAATATGCTGCTTGACAATGTATCTTTTTAGTTAATTTAAACACAGAAGAGGAATTAAACTCAGCAGCTTTCATGCAGCCTTCATCGTTTCACGAATTATCAACGCTTGTGTGTTGGTTCGTTCGAAAAGCTCCACAGTAAAACGAAAATTATTTCATGTTTTTTACCTGAACCCCTGTGTAAATATTAATCATACAATTTCAAAAATGTTTTAGATTATTATAAGTAATGTTTTTCAAGTGGACGACATATGTCTGCAACAGGTATGGCAGCAGTTCTTCGATCGCATAGGATGAGAGGCTATCGAGCAGCCCTTCGTTCGACTACGGGATGATTTGAGACCATTTTCAGATTTTCTTTGGGTACTCTGGTGTATCCCTTTCCCTTCCCGAAACATCCCTTCAAATTGCTTGCGTGTGGTTAAAAAAAGCGGACTTCATCTCGTTTTGGTCAATAAGCGTTGTTAAAGTTTTGCTGTTGAAAACTCCGAAAAGAGATTGTGAACACCATCTACAGTTGGCATTTGGACTCATTATCTCCATTATAGGCTACGCAATAGACAATTTCGATTACATTGTTGATGAAGAAGAAGATGAAGAAGACAGGCCTAAACTGTATCTTGGGTCTTCATGATTAAAGGTGTGTAATGCTACGGCTATTCTGGAGGAGGTCTACTAAAAAAAACCCAGGCCTTTAAGGGAAGGGAGGGTTGTAATAAATCATTTTTTACGGCGTGTTTTCAGAAGGTGTCCACCACAAAATTCCAATTTCCCTCCCCCCCTGACAAATTTTGAGCTGGCCTTAAAAGGATATTTTATAAATCCAACCATTAATCGGTTTCAGTAGTTACTGACAAAAACTTTTTTTCTTAGGTTTGTGGAGCTTTACATCTTCTGAACTAATTTAATGAATGTCGATGAACTATTTCAATTTTTAACATAACTGGATACTGTAAATGCTGTGTTCAGTTTTTATTCCAGAGACGTTAACCGAGTTGGTTATTAGAGACCATCCGTTATTGATGTTCTGGCCACAGTACCATTTGCTCGGTAGCATCTGTTTATCACATGAACTTTTATGTTGGTTTGCTCCAAGTTTTGTCTTCCCCAGTCACCGAAACTCTTACCCAACAACAGAATCTTGTAGCTTGTCGTTGATTGTTACCTACATATTTCAAAAAAGGTTGGACTGTACAGGAGGCATGGATCGATACCATGTACCTGCATTTGGCCACAATTTAAAAAAAAGCAATATTACTTCTCTCACCTGGGGGCCATCTTGAAGACATTTGAACATAAAAACAAAGGTGCTTGAGTAAATGATTAGAGTTCTGCCATTTTACTGAATTTCTGCCCCTAACATGTCTCTAACATGTTCTACTAAGCTAAACATACCCAAACACTCTATCCACTCACGATTATATATATTTATGCTGACTTACTCAAACTGCTGAACTTTAACCGATGCAAAATTAAGGTGTAGACTTGTTGAATTAGATGAAAGACGGGATTGCTTTTACATGGGATGACGCATGCTCCAGGTACCACAAAATTCAATATATAAGCATGTTTCATTTAAGAAGTAATTCACACAATGATGTTCTTTTGATGTATGTGCAGCCTCATACACGGATCACTTCCTTTAGTGAACTTAATTATTTGAGTGAATACTGCCGCAGCATACATTGTCCTTCTGTCGAGCAAGAAACGTTACGACACTATTATTGTTTAAAATTTCATACAGTGTTTTTATGTTCATTCTCTTGGCTGGGGATGGGCATTACCACACATTTTTAAGACCTGGGCACTAACCTTTCGTTTGGAGAATAAGGCCCAACCATTATTGGACACAGGCAGTTAAGAGAGATCCCACTATAAATATTACACTACCGTTATCTGTATTCTCCCAGTGAGTTGACAGAAATGCGTGTCCAACACGCAGCCGTTTAACTTAACAAGAAATTCTTCAAATAGAGGTGTACATAAAAGTTGCACACCCAGAGGCAGGCAAAGGGGAGCATTTGGCACCTTCCCAATGAGCCAAGGTGAAGAGAAGGCAGGAAATGTTAGTTTTTTGTTTGTTTTTCTGAGACCCTCTTTTTTTTCTCATTCTTAGCCTCAATAGGGTAACAATATACAACATGAATTACTAATTTTCGATTCATTCTTTGAGGTCCTCCCTCACCTAACATCCAACAAATGCAAAAAATTACAGTTTAGATGAGCAGACGAAATATTTTGGGCGTTTAAGAAACTTTCTCAAAATTGCCAAGTTTCGTACCTTTAGATGTATGAAAGTTACGAAGGATTTTTTTATATCAATTGGTATTTATGCAGATGTGAATTTTCGAGTGTGAAGCACGAGGGAAGCTTTTTTTCCTATTAAATAGCATGGAGGCTTAAGAAATTAAATAACTTTCAATACCTCGCGAGGGTATTTAGTGTGAGAATCTTCAAGAAGAATTGCAGCAATGATTAGGTCAGCTAGTTGGCAGAATTATCGCCTATCAGGGAAATTCCCAGTAGTAAACCCACAAGAGCCTGGTTTAATACTGATAAATTTCATTCTTCAAAAGTTACCTTCTGAACTGAACTTAAGCGAGGAATTTTATCAGCTTGGAAATGCAATTAGTGATTGAGAAAAATGCTCTATATTCAAATGAGGCTTGGTAGACATTTGCAGTGGGAATGCCGCACTTCAATAAAAAGTAGGTGAAGGGGCTAGGGCGAAAATATTATCTGGTGATACCATAGTCAATTACCAATGATAGTACCTTCCCAAGAAGTTCCAAAAGAACCACAAATCGCTGGAATTCCTTCCCAAAAAAATTCCTGGGTGCAAAACTAATGCAAAACTACGTTTGCTGTAACTTTCTTGTTTTATTTATACAAAGGTTAATTCGCCAAAGTGCGGAAAAGATATAGGGAAGGTCTAGGCCACTAACACCCCCGCTTGGAATTATGACAACATGATAAAAACAAACAAACAAACAAATTACAAGTAAAAACAAATAAAAAAGCAATCTCGAGTTTTTTATTATTATTATTATTTTTTAAACAAGAAAACATTGCGACTGGAATATTGCAATGAACTTAGCAAGTACAACAATGAAAACAATTGCTCCACCCCAGTTAAAAACGATGGGCGAAACCAGTTAGGTCGAAATTTTTTTTATCATTCTCTTGAACGATTTGAGAGAAAGAGCGTTCACAGTAGCACTCGGCAAACTATCCCAAAACGGGGCGACTCGGAGCTAGACGAGTCCTAATAATTTGAATTTTGAGATTGTGGCCACAGGTTGTTGAGTTGCGCCGTAAGGTAAACAAATTAGACACTTCTATGTCAGTTTTTCTATGAATAATGGACCACGCAATGGCTAAATCAATGTGTAAACGCCTAAATTCAAGTGAGTCCAAGTGTATTTTAGACAATCTGTCTTTGTAACAAAAGGTTTTCAGACCAGGAAGTTTTTTTTTAGTAAATTGCCGTTGCACCCGCTCAATTGTGTCAATGTCTTTTAATAAATGTGGGGACCAAACAGGGAAATCTCTTTTTCACAGTGAAGTGCAAACTTGTTCTCTTCTCTCTGGTAGAAGTATACATCTGTAAAGCCATGTTCGTTTGTTTCTTCTTTCAGACGCCCTACAAATCCTTTGAGTTTGAGTCCATAGATGACACTTTATACAGGGAGGGCCTTCTCAAGAGCGAGGATCGGCCCACGTCTTCACTGTTACCTCGTTTATCATCTTTTGGTTCCCTTCACGATCGCCCACGTTTGGAGCTCCGTGATACTGCCATAGGAGCCCCTCTCGGTGACGAGCTTGATTCACTGCGGCAGCCCATCAATGATTCTTACCTAATGCGCCGCTCCGGTGAAGGAATGCTCAGCCTTGATAGGTAATATTATTTTATCATTTAGCCCATCAGATTTAGTGAAAAAATGCAACCAAATATTTAACAACATGTTTGCAGGGGTGGAATTGAGAGATGCACGGAAGGGTGCAGTGCACAAAACCATAGTTTTTTTCGGAATTCTTAATACGTTGGGTTTGGAAAAGTTGTCTCTTAGCATCACTGTCACACACGAAAAATTTCCTCACTCTGAGGTGATGTCTTGAGCTGCCAAGGCCTTCTAGTTTAACATTAACATGACTTAACATTAACATTACCATGTCGATTTTTAACGTTAACATGTCTTTTTCTTTCTCCCTCGTTGAGCCTTATGAGTGTATGGTTTGTATTCCTTCTTCATTGCCTAAGGGTGAGAACATTCAGTCAAATAGAGTCCCGGTCACGGTTGTAACCTTAATAACGGGTTCAGTGAGTTATCTTTATGCCAGTGTGGGATGTGGCCGTAGTGGTTAAGGCCCTATGCAAGTGATCTGGGGGCAAACTTGGTAGCTGGTTCGAATCCGGGTCATGCCATAAGTGATTAATGGTGGCTTACTGAATTACGTTATTTCTAGTGTGTAATTTTCGCTAATTTTGGCTTATTTCCAATTTTCATTAACATGGCAGAATGGCAAAAAAGGAAAAAATAGTGCATTTTAACGGGTTTAAAATTCAATTTTAATATATTTTCCTATTTCAAATAATCATAGACCATCTAAACGCACCATAATTACAAAGATTTTTATTTTTGTTAAAAAAACATGTGTGCAAGCATAAAATACGGGTTAAAATAGCATCTTTAGCTGCATCATAGATCAAGAGTAAAATTTTTTTATGGTCTTTGAGAGAATCAAATTAGACAATGTTAAAATTGAATTTTAAACCAGTTAATTAGTTTCTTTCCTGTTTTTGCCATTTCACCGATGTTTAAAAATGTTAAATTTGAAGGTCCACTTTAGTGGTTTGATGTGCTTCGAGCCATAGTCGTGGCACCAGAGGGAGAATTCCGTAAAAAAAGTTTTTGTGGGATAATGGACAGGGATAAATTGCATTACCAATGCATTGCAGATGCAGCACTTTAAAAGGAGTATAAAATTGCATACCAAAATTTAATTTTCTATAACTTTTGAAGCACGAGATGAAGGCGTATTACTTGTGCCATTTAAACAGCCTGATTGCAGTTTCTTGTATTCAACAATGGTTTCCAAAGCTTCCTCTGATACCTTAAGCTAGGACCTTACTGGGCTTCTTTACCTTGATGCCGTGGCTCCGTGTTATGTGTTCTGTATACTCTGTATCAGAATATGCTATGTGCTGTGATGTATGGTTCATTCCTGGAAAAAAGTGGTCAGGGTGGCTCTGGCCTGCCATTAGGAGTGGCTGCTAGCAGAGATGGCTCATGGGATACCAGGATGTACGACTGGAAATACCTTGCACCAGCTATGGTGGGTACTGGCTGCAGCTCTAGGTACTTATGGCCCTCACTCTGGGAGCTAGTCCCCTAACCAGCTAAAACTCTTCCTGAAGTGTGCCACTCTGCTAGGAGCCCTGAACTAGAACACCCTTGAACCACTGGACAACATCTCCTAAGGACGGACCGTGTGGCCCTGGAATAAACTCTGAAATCGCCATCCTTTCTGGCGTTCTTACTTGAACCGGGCATAGTGGGGTTGTACATGCTATACATAACGGATCAACCCAGGGGTTTCAGTAAAAGAGGGCACAGATACTAAGCCATAACATAGCAGTAGTTGGTGGCCAGTTAAAGTAGCGATCTCCATCACACTACTTGTTTTTAAAGTTACAGCTTGAAATCAGCAACTTCCAGTCTGCTAACACTTTCGTCGATTCCCTTTGTAACCTTTTGGCTCCCGATTTTTTTCTGGTAATTGGCTAAAAATAACTGGTAAATAGTATATCTTTCTCTAATATTCTGTAAATATTTTTTTGTCAAACATTTGGAAAAAATTTACTTAAGAGGTGGAGTAAGTTTTGTTGTTGATAATATCGGGTCTTTTTGGCTTCGTCTCAGTGAAATGTTGTATTATTATTGGTTGTTTACAAAGTTTCTTAATGTTAAGAATTTGTATTTTACGTAAATTTCTTCAGTGGATTGTAAATTTTTGTGTGGAAAAAGCAATTTAATCAGTTTATTCTCTACGTACTGAAGACGATTTATCTCTTTTAACTTTACCATCTCTGGACTACGAAGACTATTTTGATACGCGTATTTATATTCGTTGTGACATGGCTCAACATTGGGTTACAATCTTACTTTCTCTTGGTTTGAGACCAGTGGAATCTTTGTGGGAGTTTTTGTAAGAACGTCACAAATCCTATTTTGTGACTGAAATCTTTCTGGACTGACTTTTTATAAATCATAAATTAGCCTATTATATAAGTCATACATTTTACTAAGCATGTAACTGGACTGATTAATTATAAATTCCTAATACAAAGGCGGCGCAACACTTTCAAATCATTGGTTGATTGCTGAAACTTCAAATTAGGTCATCACTACAAAAATAAGCGGGTGTCCTACCAAAAAAATGCACCAAAAGTGGAAGAATACATCTACTTCTCTTGTGACATAACATGACTGTCAATGGAAACTTTTGCTATGAAGTACAAAATACTGAATTTGCGCAATGGAAAACACTATTTGAAATATAAAATGTAAAGTTAGTTTCATTTATTCATTTGTTTATCGCTGATATGTTAGGGAGCTTGCACACATCAGTGTCACAAGTCGGAAGTTTTTGGTGAGAGGTGGAAATAGAATGGAAATAGGGTCCAAGAAAAAGTCGTATTGGGCCTGGATTTCAGGTGAAATGTGAACTGTAGCCCCTATAGACAAATAAGCAATTCTAGTGCCTTTGAAACTTTTGAAAGCTTTGCAACATTTAAAATACCTTTACCTGAAACAAATGCTTTACTTATACTTTTATCAAATTTTACTTCGGAATTTGACGGAGGAGGGAATTGAGATTTAGGAACTTAAGGAGGGGGGGGGGGGGAAAAATTTTCCGTTTTTCCCCCCCCCCCCACTCAGGTATGCCACTGAAGTTCATTACGATTACAGTCATTTTCCCATAGTTTAGAAGTGTTTTTAATTACATTCTGGTAAAAGAAAACGATACGGGAAACTTTCAAGGAACTTTTTCCCTCCATGTATCATCAGATGGTTTTAATGAAAGCCGTATCAGATAGTGTGGCGATTCGTACAGCTTGCTGAATATGTAGTTGACTTAAACTATTGTTGTTTCCTCGTAGGAGTGGTCGGTTTGGCAGCCAAGAAGCATTGTCATCGTATGCTATGTCGTCCGGTGGCCTAGCTGGGTCCCGTAAGTCCCGGAAGCCACGATCCTGGCATCCGTCCCCGTACGTGTCAGAAGACGAAGATGACACACTAAACCGAGAAGAAAAAAAGAAAAAGATAAAGGTCGGTCCTGTGATGAAAACATATTTTGCACACAATCCTGTTTTTTATTTTCACATTAATCACTTAGCTTTGAATAAAGTTACAAGACAGACATATTTTGGCTGCAGGAGGACTAGCACGTATGTCAGCCTGCGATACCAAAATTTTTACCGAAACTTGCGTATGTGTAATAAAACCAGAGCCTTTATTAAAGTAGAAGTCACATTCCAACATTGTCACATGGTTGAATGGTTGCAAGATTTTAATTAGTTTTATCCAAATCTTAGGAGAATTATAATAATAATAAATTCATTCATACAGCAAAGAAACTGTATCGGACAGAGAAGGAAACTGTATCCTCCACTTATACCCAATCCGAAATTAAAGCAGCAGGTAACATGAATAAAAAGAAACAATAAAAACATGGAAAAAGAAATAAAAATGCAGGTTAAATCATCCTAAGTCAAATGTACAATCTTAAAAACACGTATTAATAAAATTTAAAAAAATAAAAATTTGTTGCAGATGCAATCGGCATGGCAAGGACCTGACGTTTGCTAACTGCTATTCGACAAAAGTTTAAAATTTTAAAAGTTTAAAAATTCTTTTAAAAAGAATTCTTTGTGATAGATCATAAGAGTTAATTAATAATCAAAATCGGATTGATTATTTTTTATTTTTTAAACATTTCAGTGCTTTTTAACTTTGTAAGCTTATACTTTTAATTATTAGTCGTTTTTAATTATTTTGCTGTTTTCAATTCTTATTTTTCTTTAATTTTTAATAATTTTTCCAAATTTTTTACTTTTAATTTAATTTTTTATAAATTTTTTAATAATTGAATTGTAGTTTTTCAAAGTGTTGTAATTTTTTAACTTCAAAATGGCACCTAATTTCAAAATGGTGCCCATTAAGATTAATAAAAATGATAGACATTCAGCATTTTCTTATATTGCCTACGTTCCAAATTTGTAAGAAACCAAATCTACATATCTTTTAAAAGCTTGGCCTGATATCTAGATGGCATCCATTACAACCGTAGTAGCGATGGTGGGAAATTCATTGTTACAACGAGTATCAATCTTATTGTCTACGCTCTAAATTTGAAGGAAATCAGACGATAATAAGCGTAAATTCGCAATGGCTGCCAAATTTCAAGATGGCGCTCATTAGAAACTAACAAGAAAGACACATTCAATTTCTTATACATTCTAAATTTGAAAGAACTCGATCGATAATAAGTATGATTCCAAGATGGCCTCCCTCCCCCTTACAGACTAACTTCGACGATGGCTGTTCAGCAAAATAACATGATTTCGGTTGGCATGTCATCGCCTTTTTTAAGTAACTATTTAAGTTAACTTAAAATAACCTTAAAAAGTTACCTGCTCACATATGCAGCCATGATTTGAGCATATTCCCATTATTTTAGGTGATGTAGTTTGAACCGTAGAGAGGACATACCAAAGGTACAGTATGGACATTGAATTTTGAACACTTCAAATGTTGTACTGAATTCTGCATACGGATTAAATTAACCATTCCTGGCAGCTGCCAATGTTTGTGCAAACATCTTTCCATTGTTGAAATAGACCAACAAGGCATTGTTGGAGCACGTTTCTAAACTATAGGCAGTTCGAATGAGGCAAAAAGGGTTTCAAAGGGTTTAACGAGCGTTAACCACTCCTGGTCATCTGTCCGAAGCACTAAGGCCCTATGAGGCAAGTTTCTCAATCAACAATGCTAAATCATAACCATGGAGTTTTCCTCCAGAAAAAAGTGCTGCATCAATGCTTGTGCGGTAAAGAAGTATTCAAAATTCATTGTCCAGTACTGTACATCTCCAGATAGCACGAAGAGCAAGATGTTGTCTATTTTGCCACAGTCTACATATCTGATTTGGCAAAATTTGTGTGCTAATAGATAGGCCTCTACTAGTTGAGGCTAGATTTCAAATTTGGTTAAAAGATTTTCAGATTTGATGGAGTTACGAGATCTCAAAGTTGAGATTTTAACGTAGAGCGCCTAGGCTGACCCTTACTTACTAACACTGGCACAGTTTTAATTAAAAAGTCAAAGTACCAGGGTTGAAAAATATTATGATTGAAAAAAGCAGGACAATTTGAATCGACTTTTTTAATTTTTAAACTTAATAGTAATTAGTTGTATTTATTGTAACGAACATCAAACAATCAAAACAATACCGATGTATTTCAATTAAAATGTTGCTTAAAACAAGAACCTTTTAGCTTAGCCTATCTACTCACCTTAATTTAATGTTATGTACGCAATATTGCCTGGAGTTTGATAAGAAACACCCAAATGTAACGAATTTCTTACTGCTGAAAACAGACCTACTTTAAAGTGAAGTTATATTAAAGAGCGGATTTCTTAGGCTTAAAATAACGTTGTTTTCTCCAACAACAAAAAGCGCGCATTTTAGGTCTAAGAAATCACTCTTCACAGCATCGGCTTCAATATGCGCCCTTCTGTTTCTCTCTGCAGTGCCCCTTGCAGCTAACCCATTAAGGCACCAGCATAGAGTTATACACAATAATACTACGTCGTGTCACTGCTCTATAGAAGAATAGAATAGAATAGAATAGAAAAGAATAGAATAGAATATAAGGTGTCGGCCAGTCAAATTAGATCTTTTTTAAGGCTGAAGCGGCAGATGTTAAGAGGAAGTTACCACCATCATTTCAGTTATTTTTTGCCACATGAGGGAGGAAATCGGAGTGCACGGGGGAAACTCTCGTGCAACGGGCAGGGAAACAACTGGCGAAAACCCCCGTACACATACACTGCCTTGCACCAGGATCGAACCTGGATCTGTAAGAACCCAGGCATGTACAGCCGGGACCAAGACGCCTATAGAATCTGATGCCCCAGTGCTCGCGGCTATCTGTGCACCGTACACTATGTGCTTTGTGAACAATGAAAACATGACGAAAAATTAAAAAAAACGTGAGCAAGAAACACGAGGTTGACTCGGCTTTCAACTTGAAGCAGCGTAATACGGCCAAAGTTACTGAAACCTACTGCCATAAATTGCTTATTGTCTCATTATAAAATGGTTCAAAGATATAAAAATTCTAGTAAACAGTCTTTAAAGTATCTGTTACTATTTCATTTAAGGTTTTAATTTTATTTGTCTCTCTCTCTCTGTTTCAGGCGGAAATTGCTCGCAGACGCCGGCAAATTGAAGAGAACGCTCGCCTGCATGAAGAACTTGTTCAGCTAGCCAAGATTCGAGGCAATCCCGACTCTTCCCCTTATTCTAGTGGATATAGCCCCGAACGCATGCCATACGCTTCCAATCTGCGCAGCTATGACCAGACGTACGACACTGCTGTGATTCCCAGTGCTCATCCCGAGTTACGAGAAGGCGGTTCCGTCCTGAAATCTATCGACGAAATTCTTCAAGGCGATGATTACAGCAAATCGCTTCCCGCTTATTCTTCTTACAACGAAATGTATGGCCCCGTTCAAAGTTCACAAATGAGTCCGTACCGCTACCAGCAGCAACATGCTATGCACCCTGAAGTTTCTTCCAGACGGTAATTCTTACCTACATAAACCTTTAGAAATATATTACCTCGTAAATCAATGGGGCTTTTTTTTTGCTATTCTTGTATAATTGCTTAGCACATGATCGTCTTCATAACCGATATGCCAAGTACTTGCATTGACCATTGAATCATACTGGATTTCCACTTTGAAAGTGCCATTTGTGTCGTGGTTGTGTCAATATTGGACAGTTGTGATCAACTGTAGCTTGTTACCATACTTATATCATTTCCTTTGTTGGAAAGTCTACCTCTAAATAATGGATACTTATATCAATACTTATCCCGTTAATTTGGTCGCTATACTAATAATGCTAATGTCGCTTATGGCAAATCAATGATTCTGAGCTTTCCATTAGGATTTCTCCAACAAAATTGTCCCTTTCATCGTCCTGACGCAGATAACCAAGTTTGGGTCGTGCTCCTTAAAAGTAAAAACAAAACAAACAACTAATTATAACATTTTGATAATTTTAAAATGTGTACTTAAAATTTTTCACATCCAGAGCACTGTTGTTGGAAATGAGTATTGTAACAGTAGCAGTCGTGGGATGTCATGTATGCAGACATTGTTTACTCTACTTCGAATGCCCCATCACCGTTCATGCTACAGAAACCCAACGCTGAATAACCCCTTCAAACAATTTCTCTTAAAAATTTTTATAGATGTTTTATAACAGACCTTTTGGAATGGTGTGATAGATGTTGTTGCACAGGCAATGACACTGTCATGGAATTGTCTCGTCAATTATTATGGCGAGCGGGATATTCAGTTGGTTAAAGCCCTCAACGTTAGGCCATTCGAAGGTCTAACATTTTTTGGTTAGTTTTTTGATTACCCCAAATTAAACGACAAAAGCACGCTAAGGCCCCGATACTAAGGGCATAAGGGCCCTAATTTCAGTAAAAAATATCCCTAAGGTTCTGTGAATCAAGGAAAAAGCAATTACAATGGAGCACATCGATTTAAATGTGGAAACTTGTATCCAATAAAACAATAATTTGTATTGCAGAAGACTGAGAAAAGGTTTCACCATTTTTCGATTTTCAATTCTTAAAATATTTTCTGCCTTTGACAGAAATTGGAGCATATTGTTGGTGTAAAATGTGGGAGTCAATAATCGCTAACCAATTTGGAGTCAAAATATAGAAACTCCGTCCTGACCAACCATCCTGAGATTAGTGTTCAAATGGAAAACGTTTGGGTCCATAAGAAACAACACATGAAACCAAACCTTACACCTCATCTCACGCCACACTGTCACCATCGGGCCGCTAAGAAGCTCTGATCGCAATCCTTGTGACAACTTTTGGAGAGGATATCTTAGAGGCCATTTGTGTCATCACAAACCAAGCGCTGCAGAAAAACTGAACGCCAATATTCAAAACGAAATCAACAAATCACGGTTTAACATTGGAAAAGGTGATGGATAATTTCCTAAGTCGGTTGAGGGAGTTTTGCAAACAGAATGGCGGTCATCTGGAGCATATTTTAATTAGCAATCTGCATAGTTATTAACGAACAATGCACCCATGAAAACTTCACGTATGTGCCTTTAATCTAAGCTGTTGTACATTGTAATCTGTATTATTAAAGCTTACCTACAACAGCAAAATGTGTACGTCAGAAAAGTGTCAAACTGTACGTATGAATGTGGAAAAGAAAACTGGTTTCTTCCCTATCACTTGCCCATAATTCACTATGTGTATATGGCGTGGTAGAGATGGCCTCCGGCTGAACTTTTCCGCGTGAACCGCGTGGAAAGCCTTTGATTTCTACCCACATTTGTTATCAAACTGCTTATTCAGTAGATAGATCAAGTTAGTTCCTCATTCTCTTATTTTTTCCGCATAATCATGGACACACCAACAACATTTTACTTTCCGTGTGTGCTTATATGCGCCACAAGAAAAGAAAACTGTGTTGGTGTGCCACGATTGCGCAAAAAGGGGGAGAATGACCAACCAACTTGATTTATTTGTAAACATGTCTACTAAATAATCAGTTTGGTAATAGTTGGAGGGTAGAAAAGACAGGTTTTACAGGCGGCTCATACGGAAAAGTTTAGCCTATGCCATCGCTGCCGTGCCGCTACTTAGTAGTGGATTATAGGCAATATGGGGAAAAACCAGCTTTCTTTCCACGTATGCATGCCAAGAAATGCGTGTAGATGGACATAGCGTTATACAAGTGCAACCTCTGTTAACAAATTCGTGGAGCACAGTAGACGGTCTTGACTACCCCGAAAATACTGAAGTTACTAAAACATCCTTCCCTAAGTTTTCTGTTTTTCTTTTTTATAACGGCGATACAGTAATTTTCATCCACTGATTTTTCTTTTCAGCTACGACTATTCCTCATCGTTATATGGTCATCGTAGCAGGGAACAGAGTCCGTCGGGCAGCTACCCATATTCCATAGAAGACCCAGGGCTGTCCCGGCTGAGTGCATCGTACCCTCCTGCCTATGACCCCTACGGCCCCTACGACACGTACGTTGAATTTGCGTCGCCCATTACTACTGACACTGAGACCCCTACTGACTTCACGCCTGCCATGCCACTGCTGCCTGATATGCCGACCAGGTCACGGAAGCTGTTGGAGGATCTGGGGAGTTCACCCATAACCGAGACGGTGCTGAACCAGCAAGGTGACCGCTGCATAAGACGGATAATATAAGTTTAAAATTAGGTTGCTACGGAAGTCTGCATGAAAAAAATAACGTTTTTGTGTGGCACATACGTTTATCGGATGAGTATCTTTAATGTTGCATTGGTCACGTGAATGAGATTTGGCTTCTACTTGAAAGTTTAAAGCAAAAATAATGACCATTTGTAAGAGCCTGTGGTGTGGAAGAATGTATGCTTTCGTGGTGTGTTTGCTTTGTTCCTTGTCATATAGTGCATGCTTAGAGCTGTACTGTTGCTAACTTTCTTTGCTTTTTGCTAGGTACCTGGCTGTTTTTCGCAACTGGTTAAAAAAAAA
>JAHWFP010027166.1:4869-93995 GCA_023313725.1 Lithobius niger
GGGGGGGGGGACGCGAAGGTTCCTCCTCTCCTTTAATCCAAAGCGATTTTTAGGATAGGGAACGGGAGAAAAGGGCGATGGCCAATTTCACCTGGTCTTAAGAAAAAAAAAAAAAACGGCGGAGTGGGGAAATTGGACGTAGGTCAAATTTTCTCAAGTTTATAAACTCCACAACCTTTTTTTTTTACTCCTAAACGCACAGGCTACAATTTGTTTGCAATAAAGGTATAGTTAAACAACAACAAAATTTCGATTACCTGACTTTGTGAAGTCTGCTGCAATCCGGCTCGTGGCAAATCGGAAGTCGAAATAAAAGTGTTGTGGCTATTCGGAAATTGGAGACGATTGATGCATACGTAACTTCCGGCTGTGTAAAAACGGATCTGCGGGTCGGATACACAGGAACACAGCATGGAAATGACGTGATGGCGGACCTGTGGGAGAAGGGCACTCCGACCTGGCATAAATAGCGGTCAAACCGGGTCCAAAATCACACGCTGCAGTGGCAGTCCAGCGAAGGCTTCCGGTTTGGCAACAGAGGTGTGCGTCAACAAGCACCTTGGGAAAAAAGTCGGACGGCGGAAAAAAAAAAAATGGCTTCAAATGGCAAACCTGGTTACGGCAGCTATAAGGGGTCGCCACCCAGGAGGAAGAAGAAGGATGATGGGGAGAGACCACCACCACCACCACCACGCCAAAACAAGAAGGCGGATGCCACGCAAACTGGAACGTGTGGTAAACCAAAGGGAGGAAGTAACCCAGCTCCAGGGAACCACCAACCCAAGGCCCACCGATCCACGTTTAGAGGGAGGAAAAACAAGCGTCGGCACAATTCGGCAGAGAGGGGTGGCAACACGCCGAAACGTCCTAGAACTGCAACACTACAAGCTTCAATTGGGCGAGGAGGGTCATCCAACTGCTATGGTCGTTCGCCACCAGTTCTGTAACGACCTTCCTGAAGCGATGCAAGAACCTTGGAGGATACCTTTCAAGCGAATTTCTACTCCAGCGTTCGAGACGGGCACGACCGGTGCCGGAGACACTACTGCAGCTATGGGAACCCCCGAGGATACGGCAATCATCGTACCTTCAACCAGCAAGGAGGGGAACTTGCTGGAGGACAGAATCCTGGAATTGGCAGCCATGCAGGACTCAGAAAAGGACGAACAATATTTACTGTGCTCTGAGGACCTCATGGAGTTGGAAAGTTCCTTCGAAGATGATCCGGCCAAAAAAGACAATTAAGTGAAGTTCATTATGGGGAGAAACGGTGAAAGTGCGGTGAAGTGGTGACGAAAGGAGAATTAGGTGAGAATACTTACCTTGGACATATCTCTGGTGAGGAGAAAAACCATTTATATGTGACAAATATGAATTGGAAACTCTGGTTACGAGCAATTGAACTTTTCCGAAGCATACTGGTGACAAACAGTTTAAAAGTGAATTGTATGTTTTAGCGGCTTGAGACTGGGCATTCAAAATTAGTTCCCAGGAGGATTTTTTTTATACATTTTATTGTGATTTTATGATTTTCTTAGCTTTGTAAAGATTGTTGAAAGATTGTTGAGACATGGCTAAGTTGGACCATGCAGGTTTTAATTTAGGGACTTATTGTAAATCTGATTTTTGTATTTTTTATGTGTTATAAAATAAATGGCTTGAACTAACTTTATAAACCTTATTGCAGGCTTAGAGGGTACTGAGTAATACATAAGGTAGGTCTCCCTTTACCCTAAGCAAAAACTTGGGGGGGGGGGGAGATGTAACATGCTATTTACGAATAGCAGGGCGCACCTTGTGTGAACGCACATGGTGCACCTTGCAGTTACATGAGCTGCTTGGCATCCTGTCAACTTCCGTCTACACCGGAACTTGGCCGAACGCCAACAGCCGGGAACGAGGCTACTCTATTGTTCAAAACCAGTTAGAGCCGGCTCCAACCTGTTAGCGGTTACGCAACGTAATGCCTCAGGCGACTTCTATTGTTCTGGCCCACGCATAAATACGAGGGCAGGAACCATGGGAAGCCACTTGGTGTGGGGCAGGCAACTCGAAAGGTTGTCTCCCTGGACTCAGCTAAGGATAAGACCAAGCTCCTAAACTTGTGTTTTATGCCTAATATGTGTTCTCAGTGCATAGACCCCTAGCTATGCAGTAAGGAGTAAATTGGCTTTAAGATTATTCTTGATTTCAATCGTCTACTCCCTGAGTACGTCACAAAGTGACACACACTTTGTTACGCACTTGTTTCGTTTTTAAACTCTTTATTTTGATTCTGCGATGCTTAAAACTATTACGAATAGTGCTGGAAGCAACACCAACGATTCACCTAGCCCCTCCAAACAGTGGGGTCAACCAGCTAAGAAATAGCGAACAGTTATAGACCACACTCTACTAAAAAATTGGACTGCTGACGAACTAAGAATGAAGCTGGCCGCCAAGGGAATCAAAGTCCTGACAGGATTTCGAAAACAACACACGTTGCAACTATATCGTGAAAATTGAGGATTTCCCGACCAAACTCCAGTAAACATCCGATAAAGCTCGCCAATACACATCGACTGCGAGGTCAACAATGTCATGTTCAATTTTTAACCCATCATGGACTGACCTGGTGCACTGAACTGCCCCCTGCAAATGAATGTTTGCTTATTTGCTTCGTGGATCACTGTTTCCGAACCCTTTCTCTTTAGCAATGCAGTGCAGTGCTTTTCATCACGTGCCTTTTTTTTTATTATATTTTTTCTTACACCAGCTGTGTTTCATCACACCACTGGTGTTTCCGTGCTTCAGTGCAGTGCACCAAGTTTCTGTCTTGGGTGTAGACCTGTTTCAGTCCACTCTTTCATGCATCAGTCATTGATTTCCTGGTACATTACAATGCTTCACCTTTTCCGTGCAGTGCTTACAATGTATTTGCACATGGCTTTCTTTTGAAGTTATGCATTTGTGATTAGTGCCTGGGCTCACTTTACATCGCTGCCAGTTGGTACCCTAGCATACAGTGCCTACATCAGTACAATCGCCATGCGCCAATAATCAGCTTCTTTTGGGGAGTTCCTGTTCCCTGTCTACCAGAGCACTTTTAATTTTAACTTTAGTACAGTGTTCTTATGTGTTTTGCACAAGACTTTATTCGGTAACCATTGCTTGAGCGTAGGCTAGAACCAAGCGGTACTCCATTTAAGAAACGTATGTGCATTTCTCGCACAGACTCTCTCTTACGAACGTGCCTTTTACTGCACCTTTATTTTAAAATAATTTTTGGGGACTCTCAGCCTATCGGTTTCATTTGGGCTTCCTTGTCCTTCCCGCGTGAGGAATCAGGACTCGTTACCCTTCCAGGACTGGCTCTTTTGTAGTAATGATAAAAGACTGGACTATTCCAACCAAGTGAAGCTTGCGGCTTAATACACTCCTAGTATTACACATCTAGGTTCAAGTTACAAGCTGCCACAAGCATGAGGAACAATGTTCCACAAAGTAAGTGAAAATTCCTGCACATTATATAGATTATAGCCTGCTGATCACTGGACAAAAAATTCATGTGAAAAATGAGGTAAAACGAAAAAGCCACACATTACAAAGAGCATTTAGCAAGACAATGGGCAATAAACTATAAAAGAGATTTAAACAATCCGAAGCAATTGCATGGGCAACTACAAGGGAAACAGGCAAAGGTCACACTTAACATATTACAGTACAGCTGTCTAAATCTCATATAGTCTAGTATGTTCCGTCTGAGATGCGCAACTAGTTTCCATTAGCGCGAGTCATCTACAGCAATGTTTTATTACCAGTTATTGGGTTACGCAACAAGGAAAAGGACAGAAAGTATTATACATTTAAGGTAAGAACATTGGATACAACACAATGGTTTCCTCTCAACAAGAAAAAGGGAACCACACCACAGACAGAGGCAACCCTGTCAAGGCTTGTCAGTTAGTGATGTAAACAAAATTGTTAAGTACGTACGCAGCTTCAAAAACAGCAAACTGTGTAGATCGATAAATTCCAGAGCCCCAGAGTAGAGGAACACAACCACTAGAAAGGTTAAAAGTCACAATTATTACATAGTAGATGCATTTAAAGAAACGTACAGTGAAATACAGTCCCGCATACCAAGAAGTAAATCTGAGAATTCTTACGTTACACAGCCTTACCAGTAAGAATGGACGATAGTGAAAATTTCCATGCGATACATCGATAAGAAGTGTATCCCAATATATCGCAAATTCATATTGCGATATCATTAAGAAATTTAAACATGATCAGTCTTTTACCACTCATTGTACCGTCTATCAGGAGAGAATTCTGCTCTACTGGTAATTAATGGTAGTTTGTCCAGAAGGAGGTTATTGTTTTTTGATGCTGTTTGGCTTATCTTCCACAACACAAATAATTCGTTACAACTAACCAGTTTCCTAAACATCACTCCTGCAGTAACCATGACGAGAGACTGGTCAGTTTAGGAGAGAAGCACTAGCTAAATTATTGCAAAGGCATTGTAATATGATGCTACACGTAATTTCTTTCCTAAGCAATAAACGACCTAAACAACGATAATACAGTTAAGAAAAGATGATGACACAACACCGACACATCGTAAAATACCCTAACCTTACTTACCGGTACAATCCTATTACACCTTGCGTTTTTAATGTTTTAGCAAAAGTTTTGAACATGTTGGACTTCTCAAACCCAGCTTGCGCCTGCATTTTCGTTTTGATCGTGTCAAACGGGTGACCCACGCACGTATTGGTAAGCCCATACAATACGCCAACTTGAAAAAAAAATGTACAAAGCAAGAATTAATGTTCACTGTAATCTGAATTAATGTCTAACAAGTAACAATTATTTATCCAGTTTGCTACAATACCTAGGCGAATACGATAATGCCTCCGCCAACGATGGCATTAGACCGCGATAAGACGGGGCAACACACCTCCGGTGCAGAGGTAACAATCACATATTCGCATGGGCATTGCATTGTAGCCTATGAATATAAGAGCATTATACCCATTATCGATATATACCATCGCCTGGAATTATTTTTTTGGATGGTTTATTTGTGATCTGCAGTTCGTTTAATAGTTTTCTCAGTATGCATTGAAATAGAAAGCATCCTTATGAGCACAAATTATATCAGATTTTGCTGCTAGGGCGCATTGTTAGCTTAACTTTCATGGAAAAAATTTTTTGTTAAACTTGGCTTGGACTGCATTTTTATTGGAAGACTGTTACAAGCGGATATTTTGTGGCAGATAAATCTTTGTAATCAATTAATCGTGTAAATATTGGGATTTATCACTAAGTAGGAATGCACATGTTAACAATCATAAAAAGAAAAATGAAATGTTTTATGAATAGGACTGATTTTATGGAGTCACCATAAGAAACAAACTTCACCACGACAAGGTAAAATTTCCCCGCAGTTTCTGTGCTCTCTTATGTAGTGAAAGAGACACCAAGAGAATTATTGTTGCAATTAATGCTTCTCAGTGCAGGAATGCCAGCTAACTGCCAATGACGATGTTCATTGTTTACATTAGTCACAAACAATTTCAAAGGAAAAATATTCGTCGGCACAGTATCTTCACAAATTTTCGACAGCCAAGGGGGTTGAAGGGGCTCAGTTCTAGCGACTTCATCAGGGGGCGACTACACCAAACACTTTTTTCGTCTCGACCATTTGTCTGCTATTCGATTTTGAGGTTGGTCGTGGCTTCTACTACTTGTAAGGCCTCCACTACATTTTTCCCGTAGCTTATTGAACTCGCCTCTCAGCAGGCATTCAATGCCAAGATTGAAAGGTCCCTGGATTCATCAGCAAAGCTCTCTAATTCAGGGACCTTCCAATCCTGGCATTCAATATCTGCTTAGAGGAGAGTTCAACAAGCTGGTGCGTGAAAGCTGGAGTGCAGGTCTAACAAGTAGTGGACGTTACGAGTTACGACCAACCTCAAAATCAAATAGCAGAGGAACGGTCGAGGCAAAAAAAGCGTTAGGTGTAGTAGCCTGATGAAGACAGTCAAACAGAGCCCCTCCAACCCCAGTTAATTCTGTTAAAAATGTGCGAAGACATTGTGCCGACGAATTTTTTTTTCTCTTTGAAATTGTGCGAGACTAGCGTAAATGACGAAACGGAATTTCAAAGTTTAAGTGTTTAATTGCCCCACCCAGAGGTTCCATGGTAATATAAAAAAGAAAACAACAATGATCAAAGGCAAGAATTTACACATGCGACACGCACTCAGTTTGCTTTCTCCCTCTCACCATATCAGCCCTAAACGCTGCCTCCCTAACACAACACGCAACATGGTCCGGAAGTGCATTCCACTCCGTAACAGAGCGTGGAAAGTAGGAATGATGAAAATAGTCTCTTTTACATTGATAGAGCCCATTCTTTGCAGCATGGTCATTTTTCCCCCAAAAAAGTGGTGCGAAAATAAACTTATTCTCATCCAGAACCGTGAGGCCCTTCCTGATCTTGTAGTAGAGAAACAGTCTGTGCTCCCTCTTGCGTGTCTCCAAGGATGACCAGTTGAGATCCTTCAGTAAAATTGTAATACACACATCCTGAGCCCAAAGGTTACTCACAGTTCTTGCAGCACGACATTGTACTGCCTCAAGGTCAGCTATGTCGTACTTCCTATAGCAGTCCCAGGCTCCACATGCGTACTCAAGGTGAGGCCTGACCAAAGTCATGTAAGCCAAAGCTTTTGTATCTGGTCCAGCCCCCTTAAGAGTCCGAGCAACAAAGCCCAACACCTAAGATGCCTTGGCAACACTTTTGCTATAATGCTCCTTCCAGGTCATCTTCTCATCGATAACAGCTCCTAGGCATCTCGTACTAGCAACCCTGTCAAGCTCTTCACGTGCAGACCAGACGCAGGTAACTGCAAGTCAAGGCCAGACTGCCTTGAGCACACCACGAGTTTGGTTTTTGTTGCGTTAATATCCATACCCCAAGTTACGCACCACTCGTTTATTTTCATATAATCATCTTGAAGTGCAAGCTCATCCTCGATGGACTTGATAGACCTATGTGCAGTACAATCATCTGCAAACATCTCACACAGAAGATAGGTTGTTCAGAAGGTCGTTAATATACAACAAGAAAAGGAGAGGCCCACAAATAGACCCCTGAGGGACTCCAAAACAAACCTTCGCATCGCTGGAGAAAATGCCAGTATCAATCTTAGCAAATTGACTGCATTTGAACAGATAGTCTTTGAACCATGCCAAAACTTCCTGAGAAAGTCCATAGGCCCTGAGCTTATGTAGAAGTAACTTGTGAGGTACAACTTCAAAGGCCTTTTTCAGATCAACAGAGATAACATCGGAACGATTTCCTTCATCCATGCTTCTAGTAATTTCATGAACTAGGTTTAATCAGTAAAAGCTCAGTGGAGGCACCATGACGAAAACCAAACTGACAATTTGAGATCAAAAAATTTAAAGAGAGATGCTTCATGGTGGCACTCACAATAACATGCTCCAACAGGTTCGAGGGGATTGAGAGCAAAGAAATGGGCCTGAAATTTTCCAACTTATTTCTCTGACCGCTTTTGAAAATAGGAACCACAGATGCCGTTTTCCAAACCTTTGGGAGCACACCAAATTCAATGGACAGTGTGAAGAGTTTAGTAAGGTACTTAGAACTCCAATTCTCTGTCACCTTTAACATCTTAGCAGTAATGCCGTCAGGACATTGGTTTGATCGAGAAAAGTTTTCTAATGCCCTCCTCGGTAATGTGAATGTTCGGCATTTGGGAATCAGTTCTACTAGAAAAGAAAGGCAAATGGTTCCCTAATTTCATCTCTCTGGAACACTGACACAAAGTACCACAGGCGGACTGGTGGGTCAAGAGGCCAGTCAGGAGGGTGACTGCCAGGGGCCACTTTTTTACAACTTATTATGGGAGAGCCAGGAACGTAGCTAAGTCCATTTGGCTTTGGTTGAGTGGAAATGTGTGAAATCATACATTGCAGCTAGGGGGTCTGGGGGAGTGCTGTGGGCTCTCCCAGCGGGGTCTGGGGCAGAGCTCCGGAAGCTGACGGAATTTTAGGAATTCTGAGGCCTTGCCTGGCTTCAAACGATACGTATTAGACATTGCTTAGGGCGCCCTCACATGCCTCAAATTTATTTTTGGTGGCTTTAGAAGAATGCTGGACACCAGGTATATACACGAAGACTCAGAACTAATTTTTTTTTATTATGAAAAGCAAGTGATTTAACCCTAGTGATTACCTAATACGGCCAGTGTTATGTGTTATCACACTGCAGGTAGCTTATTCCGGTGTGTCATGGGGTGGGATTTTTCAACAGCAGTGTTGAACCAGAACAAAGTTTGGGGGGGGGGGGGGGGGAAATTCGCCGATTGTTTTTTTCAATTTATTTGATTAATTTTTGTCTTAGTTTAGCTACATTTTTCCGAACAATTTCGGCAATTTTTGCGAGTTAACATGATTGGGGTCACATGCCCTTCGGCGCCTTTCTTGGATCTGCCCTCGACAATAATAATCGAATCTCAATTTCTGCATTTTAAAACATGGAAATAGGACCTACGCTTAGGTAAGGACACGAACTTGCTAGAAGTAAAGGAAAGACAAAATTGAAAATTTAAGCCCACTTTCAGCGTAAATGGTCATGGTGTCAATGTGCTAGGCCAGGCTTTAGTATTTGTTAGATTTCGGTATGTGACTGTTATGGTGTATTTTTGCTGATATGCTTTAATTCTTATTTTACCTAATTGTGGGAAACACACATGACGATAATCTGCTACAGATCATTCTCAATGGGGTTCCTCTGGAACTTGAAAAAGTAAGGAGTAGGAAAAATACAAGGCTTACCTTCCTAAGCTTAAATAGTCTAAGTGTCAGTCTTGTAGCTGGCTGCAGAAGTCTTAGTTTTACCACTGAATTCCAAGTTCTTTTGACCGGGCGCAGAACGGACTTTAACGAAATTCTTCCTAACCGAGATGGCCTTCCGTTCCTCTCCCGACTTTAGTCGTTTTAAAGCATATTGAAGATTTGTTGTCGGTTCGCTCATTTCCGTGACAGAAGAAACGTCCTCGTCACTTTCTCTTTCGTTTACGACCTCCATGGATAATAGTAATTGAATGATCCGTGCTTTAATGTCCTGTCAGTTAATGCAATCACTCCATACAAAATGTGTACGTACTTCAAGAAGAGCGGCTTCCGTGCAATACGCAGCTGCTCGTTCATTCATTCATTAATCGTAATGACGCCTGAAACCGCATTGGCCTTCTGTGGTTGAAACTCGAAATTTTGGCGTCGTATTTGAAGGACAAAAAGACTTACCAAAACATATGTTGCTTGCAAACTGAGAAGGGTTAATTTAGTAGGTACAGCCAAAAGGTGTAAAACTTAGCACGAATAAATAAAAGAGTAACCGAGTATTACAAAAAATGAAATATTTAAAATAATACACTGAATTTCCTTTTTAACTCTTTTATTTCTGCTGAGAGGCCACTAGGGCGAGAGGCCAGTCGAAATTCCCAACCCCCTGACATTGCCAGTCCGCCTCTGCAAATTACTTGTTGAAAGCTTCTGCTTTCTCCAAATCATCAGAGATGACGACACCAAAGTAAGTGGTTTGACGTTTTTAAATGGGGGTGTTCAAAAACCAGGAGATTTTACTGGGGAAGACGATTGCCACAACATAATCTATGCAAATCAAGGGCATTACATTGCATATTGAAAAGTGAAAAACTGTATTCTCACTGCTAGTCTGCTTTTTTTCTTTTAGTAGCTTAGGCCTACTGCTACCGTTATCTGCTACTGCTTGGTTGAAAAAGAGGAAATATGAAAAACACAGCCAGATTTTTATGTTTTTTAACGCAAATATCAAAAAAGAGGAAATCTACTGAAACGAGAAAGGCTTTCATCCTTGGTTACTTTTGCTATCAAAAGGTTGGTAAAACATTTTCGAGTTGCCACATAAAACACCACTCGTGGTAGCGGTAAAAAAAAAAGTCTCCTGGATGGAGTGTGGTCTTGACACCCAAGATCCAATAGATTTCATGCCACCTTTTGGCTAGACTAACTTAGGCAAACACAATGGCGGTGCTTTTTGTCAAAGGGACATCAAATGCAACAGCAAAGTAGCAGCACACTGTATAATTCCCAAATTATCAATGTCCACACTAATCATAGTGACCATGCAGTAGCATCATACTCAAGCAGCAGTGTTACACACAAAATTCGCTTTCAAGCTGATTTTAGGATGTGTTCTGTACAGGAAACCCACAAGCCTCTGGATTAGGGATGTGCGATACTCGAAAAATTCAAGCCGAGCCGAGTATACAACGTGTACTCGAACTTGGCTCGTCGCTTGTATCCATACTCGGAAAACTCGAATACGGTGAAAATGCGATAACTTCGCTAACTTTTGACCGATTTTGACAGTCTAATACACAAAGAGCTTTCCGGTGGTGTAAATTAAAAGCCACTAGCTCAAACCATTTTAAAATTATATCCTAAAATCTGGAAAAGTATTTGTACAAGTTTAAGTAGCATCTTAGTTGTCATTTACACTAACAAATAAAAAAGATACATGCAAAATAACTATGCTCACCAAATTCTCGAACTCGGCTCGATACTCGATTTTTCTGTTGTAAACTCGACTTGACTCGAATTAAATTTATTCTGCTCGCACACCACTACTCAGGACTATGGTGCCTGCTACTTCAACCTGAGGTGCGATCTGGAGAGAGAATGTCACCAGGATGCTAGATTTAACTTGCTGCTCTAATTGCTGGCGACAAAGATGATACAAGCCTCTCATCCCACTGGTTAAACAAATTTTCCACATAAGTAAACAGTTTCCGTATTCTAATTAAAGCACCCTGCTGTACAAGGTCAAACTAATAGTTAAAAAAAATTTTAACCAATTCTAGAAACCAACGTACCGAAATCACATCCGTACAAGAAGAAATGGGGTGTGGACCCTATGCCCCTTTTATCAACTAGTAAAATGTATTGACATGTGGGTCTACATTTACATGAACGAAAGCTTTCTACAGTGGCACTATCACTGGTTCAACAGGGAATGAAAATACCATGGTACCACCTAGCGGCAGAGATATTGTTAACCTTTACAGCTTGCTCCCAGGTGCACAAGGACGTACCACATTTTCACTCAATAATCAACGAGGTCGTTGCTTGTTTGTTTCATTAAAAATAAGGAATGCTGTTGTGCATTCCTTTGCTTGGTGCAAGCAAGCGCTAGATAGTACCAGATAACGCTAGGTGTAGCCAGATTCTGCCTACTTTCGATTTGGGATATGCCACTTTTACGGCAATTTACAACAAAAAATTTCCTTATAATATTATAACCTCTTGATTTTATTCCTGCAAAATTACGATGCAAGGGCATTCCAGCCTGATATTTAACATCTGTCCGAATTTCCTACTTTTCAAGGCCTCGAAAATGGCTTAACTAAACTCCATGCTTTTCCAGTGCACACCTATATAATATTGTATATCTTAAACTTTTGAAATTGTGCATAACCAAGTACTTTATTTACGACACCTATATGGGCTTAGAGGACATGCATAGGACAGGCATCCTGGTTCACAGGACCACCACATGCAGAGGGCTTGCCGAGCATCTGCAACTAACACGATGCAAGGCTGTAGCCTTGAGGACGAGAAGAGACAGTTTACAAGTACACTAACTGGCAAATGGTCATCCCACATCAAACACCTTCGTCTGCATGACAACATTGTCAGCATCATTGGTGGAGATAACATGTCAATGTAAATAAGTATGTTAATAAATTACCTCCCAAACCAATAAATCCTTCCTTAACCCAGTTTGATCGATCTTCATTGTGGGTCATTTTGGAATCAACACGCACTTATTACCATGAGGAAAATAGCTTGGCTTATTATTGCAACCAATTAGTCGCGCCAAAAACAATTTTATATACTACGGTACATTTAGGTAAAAAACAAAAACGGAAACTTGCATTTAACAGCACATTTAAAGGTAACGTGGGTCAGTTTCCACGTGTTGATTGAATGTTTCATGCAGACCATAAAATTTCGTCTAAGAAGTTTATCTCTAAAACTGTTGACTAAGCCAATGGGTTTTTACCATCACCGTATAATTATTATGCAATAAGCTAAAGTTGTCAACTGGGAGATCTAATCGTTGTGTAACGACAAAATCACCCAAACGACTTAAATACAGTCATCAACACTGGACTATGTCCCAAAACGCATTGCCAAGAAACCTCATCGTAATGTCCCAAACAAGCCAAAACCCAACCACGTGATGGTTGCCGAGCAACGAGGAGATTGTAGCGACGCAAGGTCGAGTGGAACTATAGTACATAGCAGGGCAGATTAAGTCATGGAGGAAGGAATTAGGAAGGAATCCTAATAACCTAATCCTAATAACCGAATCCTAATAACCTAATTCCTTCCTCCATGGGAAGGTGGTCATTTTTATCAGCGTAAGTCGTTTCCCCGCAAATATTTTCGTATGACGTCACTGGCTCCGTCTGGTTTGACTTGTATTACGACGTCATGGAGGCAGCAAAATCAACAGCCAATGGAAAAGCAATATGTAAAAAACTCGGAATAGCCTCCTTCCTGGTAACGTCGTAATATTTCCACTCAAGGTTAATTAAATATATATAATTATATATATATATATATATCCACTATATCGATATAATACCGATCTCCAATCCGTCTCCAATCACCGTTATTGTTTGTCATAAGGCCAGCTGAGATTTTTACGTTTATTTGTGGGGTGCTAAGTAGTGAGGTCGCGTTTTTCAGTGATGCTAACTCCGTGCAGGCTGCAAATTGCGTAACCAACATGGCCGCTGATTCGTCGGACAGTGATGTTGAATTCAAAATAAATGAAGATTACGCATCTAGATATGACAGATGGAGAGAAAAAGAAGAGTTACAAAAATGTACGGAACTTTTCTGATACATTCGTGTCGGATACTGCGTTAATAATTAAGGCTAAGTATGATGTTGACTGAAACAAAATATTAGCACGTGGGTGTATGTTTGTCTTTTTCAACCAATATGGATGGTTTGATGCGTAAATAATGGCCAGTCATTTCTTTGTTGAGCTTTTAATTGAATTTCTCGCCGCATTTCTGTCCACACGAAACTACTCTTTTAAGGGGCTTACCCTCTAAATAAAATATCCAAAAGAAAGTCTGTACATCGGAGGAAGTTGACCAAAATTTACTGCTTATTCACGTTCCCTTGCAGCAGAAGACATTGCAAGGCTTGGAGCAAAGATAAGGACTCCTCCTTGATCCGTACCTCGTTGTACAAGAATTATCTCAATTGATGGCTTATGGGAAGAATAGGTGTCTCCTCACCGATCAATTTCATGTTGCGCTAGAATTACGTAAAATGCTCAGCTGAACAACATTTTCCCATACCATTTTTGGGGCAAAGGCTTAGTTTGGCCGTCAGAAATTAATGAAAGCCGCACTGACAAACATACAAGAGTTCCATGTTCCCAGCTGACATCTTTTTCCCGAAACAGTTCACATAAGTGGGTTTTTATTGTCAGTTTAGTTTGGTTTTGTTGTTATTGTCGTTAGGTTAGGTTATAGGTACCGGCTTCTGTTTGGCGTTTCACTTGTAATTAACTGGTTGGGGTTTGGCGTTTCACTTGACGGACTTTGGCCCAGTTGATGTTTTCCTGCGCGGCGCCATGTGCCTCGAGCCAGCCTGCCGGCAACAAGATGGCGTCACAGCCTACCTCCCGTAGTGCTAACTTTGGACCTAAATCACGGCCAAACGATGCGTTTGCCCCAAAAATGAAAGAAGAAAACATTATTCAGCAGGTAATTCTTAGTTCATTAAAAAAAAAAAGAAAAAAATCGGACGAGAGACACTTATTCTTCCCATGTTCCCAATTGATATACGTAACAGCTTTTTTCTGCACCATCTGGGCCAAATAAAAGTAAGCCTTTGACCCTCAAAAATTACTAAAGTTGGGACTTATGCACTCACCGCACCGCGTTTGCTTATCCAGCATTGGCAGACTGCTCTGTGCCGTTGGGAGAAATTACTTTGCACTGGGCCTAGTTTAGGACATGACTTTCAAACGAAATACTCATGAATATTTCACAATACTCCTCATGAAGTACATTCTCAATCCTTGATTCACTTACGTAAGTCATTCTTTTTTTATAACTCCTTTCTGAAATGTGGCTGCTGGGAAATATTTGATTGACTGCCGGGGATTATATTTGGCATAGCCTATAATAATAATATAATAATAATAAGTAATTTGTTGCTGGAGCAACAGGACAAGCAAGGACCCAGGAGGTCGCTGATTGCCAGCCTAAAAGGGGAGAGCATTGACTATATGCTGGTAAAAGGTAGGAGGATTTTTCAAATATCCCACGCATATTTCATTTGGCTTGTTTAGACTTCTGAAACGTTAACCTTGACATGCATTACATATTTATAATGGAAGCGGCTTCTAGTTGGCTGACACCATGTGACCGCTGTTGCCCTGGCAACATCCCTACTGTTGCGTGACGTCAAGTACCAGTCGGCACGTAGTTATTTTCTGCCCCGACTTCAAGAGGCGATACCCACGATGCTCGTAAGAACTGCACATAATGTATGTAAGGCAAGAAGGAATGTCCCTTTAACTTTCTGATGGTCATAAGGATTGCTAATGATAGTCCCGTATGTACATACTATAGCCGAGAACACAATTCGACTTCGTGCATTCTTAACTCTAGGTCCAATCTGCTATACTTTGCTCACTATACTCTTCTTCCCAGGAACCTTCGCAACGCTCGCTTTTTTGATGAATTTTCATCTTGTGTGAGGCATTCGTAGTGGTCAAGTGCTACCCACTTATCCTGTTCAATTTGCTGTTTTACATTGCACAAAACAAGAAAATTTTTTTATTGCAGTCGTTGATGCATAAAGTTGACTAACCAAGCAGTGTGGTTACCGAGATGCCAAGGAACAAAAACGGGGCTGGTGTGATGCCAAATTGTTCCCATGCTTCCAAGCAAAGGTTTTTTTAGATGAAGGGGGGGGGGGGGGCCCCAACACTGACCACTTTCTTGTAGTCCTTTTTATCCATAGCCAGTTGTATGTGTGATTTTAAGAACTTTGTGTTTGTATGCTTCTTAATGCATCGTGAAGTTATGCGTAGTTATTTGAACTGCAGTATTGTGCAATGAAATTTGAAGAAGCATTTCTGTTTTTTTTTCTTTTCACCTAAACAGCTTCTACCAAAAATTGTGTTTCAGCATGAAATTATTACTGTATTAATAATATTATTTTTAATCTTTCAGTAAAGGACCGTTATGGTGACATACAGGACCTACCAATCGAGTCGTCGTCGTCATCGGAAAGTGAAGATGAAAATGCGGAGGTTCGTTAAACTATTCTCTAAATGATGATATAATCTACAATCAGTTAAATGATGGTAAATCACTCGTTCCATGCGTAACAAAATGCTTGTACGATGATAGAAAAAAAGCCTCGTGAATGTAGAAGAGAACAATGGCTATCTATTACCAAATAAGGCTAGAATAAATAGAAAACATTAAAGCCGCTGGGCATTTAGCAGTGCGAACTTTTCCCCCTTTGCGTTGAAATGCTGACAATTTAATTGCATCACTTACGAAACCTAACGTTGAATGCCTAAAAATGTATTCATATTTTTACCCGTTGTTTGGTTTGATTTTATTATAAACTAGAAGTACCTAGTCTATTAGGTTATGAATGAAGTGAGTTGTTTGATTTGTTTTGAGTTTTGAGTGAGTTGAGTTGATTTGTTTTTAGTTTGTTACATGGGCAACCACCTGGGGGCAATCCTATAACAACAATAAAAACTATAAAAAATCCAAGGGACCTTTAAGTTATTTGTCATAAGGTGTGAAAAAGCATTAAATTCTGACTGCTGGTACCTTATTTGTGCATCATTGTGCTTGTTTTTGATTTCTATTTACGGAGTTTAAAAATCTAATTGTACTCCTGCAAAACAAAATAAAAAACAGTATGTGAACAACCGTGTGAGGGACCCAAGGAAGGAATAAAATAATAAAATAAAGGGCACCATCACAGCATCCTCAAAAACAGCATCCTTTTCTTAAGTGGCCTTATGTTGTGTTTGCCAATTGATAGGTTAACAGAAATTGTCAATTGAATAGTTTATCTTTTTTAATTTGCCTTGTATTGTCTTTGAGGAATGGTAGTATATAAACTGCCATTTTAATTTACATATTTCTTTATTATAGGAGCTCAATCCAGAAATTGAGAAAGAATTTCTTAAAACCCTTTCGTTCTTAAAGAGCAAAAATCCTGTTATCTATGACCAGAGTACAGAGTTCTTCATAAAACATGGTAAGTGGCTAGCTGTTTGAATTATTAGCTGTACACAAAGTCAGGGCTGAGATAAGTTGCGTTAGTCAAGACTTAGATAAGTCGAGGCTGAGATACTTTGGGAACAACCTATATAAATGAGCTAGAAAATGATTACTAGTTGAGCTGTTTGTCCCTAAAGGGTGCCAATCCCCGTCTGATTGTGAAATCAGTCTGTGACGCAAGGGAAAATTGTTGGCACCAAATTGTAGGCACCAAAAGTTTGTGTAGTAAGTAGTAACATAAATTGAACAAGGAAAAAATGACCCACACACAAATACAGACGTAATTACATGTGGCGCCACCCCATTGAATGTCTACACCTTTTATCCACCCCTTGTCTATTTAAAAATAAGAAGGAAGTGTAGATGAACAATCGAAAACCACGTATTGTCAGATCGTCATGGTCCATTTTCATCTGATGCTGGCAGTCTGTACTAAATAAACCCACATTTTGACTGTGGTGTGTAGTGTAATAACACAACTCAACAATTTTATTTACCTTGAAAAGAAAGCATCCCTTTCAAGCTTCGAACAACTAGTACAAAATACTAGGTCATCTTTGATGGTAGAAATTTTTTGTTTGTATTTGTATCGGTATAAGTATTTATGTAAAAAAAAAATAGTGTTGGAAAATTCTTTAACATTTTCAATATCCCAGTACACCATTTTAATTGGTGATATGGACAAGCCAGCTCAATAGATTTAAATCATTGAGAGGTTTTTTAAACACACCGAGGCGTAATATGGTGCAGAAGAATTTTTTTTTTTTGTTAATGGACCATCGAATGTGAAAAAGTAGTGTAACCTTTTAATAAATTTGATCCAGAACAACCAAAGTTACTATTGTTTTTCCCCATTTCAAAGCAACGACATATTTGAATTTAATTACTTTTTCCTTAATTCAAGGATCTCAGAAATATTTTTGTCGTTAAATTCTAGAAATGCCTGGTTTCGGTTTCGGAACCTTACGGTAGCATTTGTTCTTTAACCCGGAACCTTAAGGACAGTTGGGTCAAATTTTATACCTTTCGAATTTTTTTTTTTTTGCCTCTGGCCTGACACACTACTATGTATTTTCTAATCATCTGGTCATTTTTGTTTCTGTAGGTAACCATGTAAATGTTACAGACAAGAACAACAAGATCAAAGCAAAGAAGGAAAAACCAATGTACCTGAAGGATTATGAGCGACAACTAATACTGGAGAAAGGAGGGTGAGGCTGAACAAGTTTTTTAATTAATTAATTTTCTTTCAATGCTGTACCGAATTGATCAAAATGAACTGGCGATTGGTTAAGTTAAGTGCTGGATGGATTTTACTGAAAAAAATAATTGATCCTGTTGATAGCTTTGATGTTTTGTTACACCATTTTAAATCTTAAATGCGTAAAGACTGGCAAATAAGCTAACCATTGCACTTATTGAAGAAGCAGTTATTGTGAGAGCCTGACGAAGATAGGACCTACAACCTCTACATACATCCTATTGAAAATTCGCGAAAACACCTCCTGCTTCAGTGCTGTAAAGGTCTTCACATACTAAAAACCATCCCGATAAGGAATTTATTTACAAAAGATTGTGTTGACCATGAAATCAGTGAATTTATCAGACGACGAAAAAGCCACACCTGAATCACAAACCAAGCTTGAAACTTTTTTCACCGAACAATGTAAAACTTCAGGGCTGTTTATGAACACTGTCCTCGTAGTACAATTAAAATGCAGATATAGTTTGATTTTTATTTGTCAGGTTTTATACTGTATAAGAACTTTTATATCACTGCACTCGCAGTTCGCTGTAAAGGATTCATCTGTATAAGGCCGGGAAAAAAAAATTGTTCGGTTCTCGGGCGCGGGCGGGTCCCCAAAAATCATGCGGGTCAATCGCTTTTTATTTCATTCGTCTTGCGTCGTTACCCGTGGAGTGAGGCACTAACGAAATATTTATTCTTGCAAAAATTATTGGACACAATTATTTCAAACACACGCACGCAACAGATATTCATTAAAATGCACGGAAAAAAGCGGACAAATGGCTTTAATAGTTTCGGAGAACCGTTGTTGTTTTTTTAATTACGGGCGGTAATGAAAATCGAAAATCTCCGTGTTGACAAAAACGCGTCCGAAAGGCGGCGTTAGTTAGGCTAAAAATCGTTGCTCCCACCTGATAAGCAATAGTGTGAAGGTTTATAGGCTCCTTTTCCATTTTAGTTTTGCATCGTGACTGCTGATTTAATTTTTTAATGCTGTGAAACAGCATCTTTCTTGTGATTTGCAATGACGAACTAAAACACTTGTCAAGCGCTCACGTGAAATCCGAAGCGATCGGCGGCGTCCCTGTTGAAATCGTGCATCAGCCAATGAGAGCACGCAAAATCGGTCACGTGGTGCCAACCAGCCAATAATGGAACGCGATTTTCAAATGCTTTGGAAAGTTAGCCTGAAACGGCCAGAAACGGCCTACTACAATTCGCCTGATTGGCCAATGCCAAATGGCCATCGAGAACATATGTTGCGAGGCCTAGATTCAGGGGAATTCCAGCTTTCCAACTAATACAAGATAGCAGCGCCCAGTCAAATAATTCGACCGCTACCACTGATCAAAAATGACCAATTTTCTGCTTTTTAACTTAGGAAAAAAGAATGAGAAAGGCATTTTTGCAGTTTTTAGTGAGTCTACACTCAACTAAAGTGCTTTTAATAAAATTGTAGATATTGGTAACTACGTTTTTTTTTTTTTTTTACAGAAATCGATGCACATCATGTCAGGAATTTCAGCGTTTCGCATTTCGATATTTTGGCGGAAATTGCGTTTTTCGACCCATAGTTTACCTTCAAAGCTTCGACGTATATATACGTCATTACAGTGTTTGGGATGATTTTTTTTGGACGTATATATATATACATTCATACTGCTTAAAAGGTTAAAGAAAAATGTGGAGAGTTTTCATAGCATTTTGAAAATAAATAATAAAATAAAAAGCCGGGTGGCCTGGTCCTTTTTCGACCTTCGAAATGCCCGAGAACCAAACTTATTTTTTTTCCCGGCCTAAAGAACCTTTTTTTGGCACACTGGCTTATTCGTTATAAAGAGAGCCTACTGTAGTAGAATAATAAGAGAAAAAAATGTAAGCACTAGGAACTACAATGGAGTACTGAAGTAAGTTAGACTTTTATGTTGTAGATTTTGGTTTAAATTGAGCCTGTTCGCCACGAGTTTTTATTTTTTTTATATATTCCGTAGCCGTGTGTTGCGTGATGCTAGTCCCTTTCATAGTTGTTAACTGAAAACGTTAGTGCAGTTTAGTAAAGCATGTAAAACACCAAGGGCAGCTACGTTAACCTTTACTCAACTCTTTTGCTATTTTGTCGTGTTGGACTGGTTTGTTCATTCATTGCATGGTGATGGATGAAAATCAGTGCGACCTTGCTTCGATACTTGAAAAAGATAGCTCATTAGTGCTAAGTCCGCCGATAAGCAATTTTACCTTTCTTAAATATTACGAAGCAGATTGATGTATGAAGAGAAAGACTACTTGTACGAAATGCAGAAACGAGTGCAGAAACCGCCAAGCCTATGTTGCATAGTATTATTCGAGCTATCAACAGCATCTGATTTTGCCACTAAAGCATTACAAATTTTATTAGGCTGTTCGGGAGTAGTATCAGAAAATATTGATGCGAACGACATTTTATTTTTAGTTTTTATTTGCAATATTTCAGATGCGAGCGATAGGTTTTTTTTTTTACCAAAAAAAAAAAAAACTGGTAATCCATATTACTTTTCTTATACGAGTATACAATAGTTAGATTTTTCCAACTGTTTGTATGTCCTCAGAGGGGTGCAGACAGCAATGAGAAAGTGTAAATTAAGCTAAAACAAATGTTGCAATTGCCAATTGCACTTTGAAGTTTCATTCATAACACTTCTGCAAAAAAGCTTTATCACATTCGCCACATTCAAGTTGTTTCTTTCCACAGGTTAGAATTGTACCGTTAAATGAGAATTGTGCGCAAAAGCCTTTCCACAATTATCACATTCAAACATTTTCTTTCGACTGTGTGCAAGTGCACGCGCTGATAAAGTATACTGTGCCGCCAAGTCTTTCTGTACTCAACTCATTCAAACAATTTCTTTCAGCTGTGTACAAGTCCGTTCGTCCTTCAATAATGCTTGTGATCAAACGCCTGTCCACACTGACACATTTAAATGGCTTCTAACCACTGAGTATAATTGCATGCATCGATAAACCACTCACCTTTCCACATTCAACACATTTACACGATTTCCTTCCGCGGCGTATAACTGAGTGTCACGTTAAATAAAACTTGTTACAAAAGCCTTTCCACACTCCCCACTTTCAACCGGTTTCTTTCTTAAAGGAATACTAAACCCTCACTTTCCAATTTTTTTAATGATAGCTAAGACCCTAAATATTCCTTCAAAACTTATAAAATGTCGCTTGCCTTCTTACTTACGTCGTAATAAATTAAAATAGTGTGTTTTTTAAGACACCCAACCAAACGTAGCACCACGAGAGCTTGCGACTATGGAGGTTTCGTGAAGCAGCGTGACGTCAAAACCATAAAAACCAGAAAAATGGACCAATATTACAAGTAATTTTTTCCCCTAGGTACAAAATACTTTGAAAGTCACAACTCACAAGTGGAACTTTCACGGTGCAATCAGCTCAACTAGTAACTCTCTTCCTAGAATGTTATATAGCAGGTTTCTCCCTTCTTTAATTCTTAAACGTACGCATCCCTTGAAGTTACATGTTAGTCTAATGTCTATAGCAACCCTGATATCAGTTGCCACTCACCATTTGGCAACTGAAATTTTAGTCATACTCGCCAAAACAACAGATAGCAAATGAAGACTGAACCTTAGATAGCGATATCTTGGGAATCATACCAGTTAGTAACAATTTACAGTGTTGTGCTCAGATTTATAAGGACTGCACAACCAAAACTACAATAATACTGAGCTTGAAGAAAATAATTACACAATACAATAAATGCACAAATTTGAAAACCAGCATCCATTTAAGATATACACCTTAAAGGAATACTCCAACAAGGAATTTTTTTATCGATAGTTTAGATACTGGAATTAATGTTAACAGGTATCTGACGTCAATGGGTGTCAGTGTTTAAGCCGTACGAATTTTTTAACTACCTGATTTAAGCAGACGATGCACAACCTCTGGAGAAAATCCCGTTTGAACCATCACGCGTCGTGACGTCATTACTTTAACAGCGCCTTCCACCTGTCTGTGTGACCTGCGCGTGCGACAGAAACAAAACGGCATCACCTGGGACTCTCGTAGTGCGTGCATTTCTGGCATCTACGCCACGACAGGTCATGGCTGGCGGGATCCCATGGGTCTTCTGGTTTCTTTGGTGTTTTCTTAGCGATCTCGCATCTTTTTGCCTTCCGTTTACCACTTGCAACAGGTTCAAACTGATAAGGCTGCAACGAATTGACAGCGACAGCGTTGTTGGTAGCCGTGTTTGTTTACAAGCAGAGAGTGGTCGCGCGCGCTGCACGATGGGAAGGATGCGCTCCCCACTTCCGTTATGGTTTTGACGTCACGCTGCTTCACGAAACCTCCATAGTCGCGAGCTCTCGTGGTGCTACGTTTGGTTGGGTGTCTTAAAAAACGCACTTATTTTAATTTATTACGACGTAAGTAAGAAGGCAAGCGACATTTTATAAGTTTTGAAGGAGTTTTTAGGGTCTTAGCTATCATTAAAAAAATTGGAAAAGTGAGGGTTTAGTATTCCTTTATGTATCCCTTTGTGCTCTTATGTGCCATTATGCACCCACACATTATTTCAGTGGCGTGTAGAGAGTAGAGTGGGCCCCTGGCACAGTACTACAGGTGGGCCCTTGAACGGGGGGAGGGGACATTAGTAACAGTGCGAGCCAAACGGGGGGGGGGGGGGGGGGGGGGGGGGCCCCCCCCCCCCCCCCCCAGTGGTTGAGAAATTTTTTTGATAAATCCACATTAAAATTAAGCGAAATGCTTAACTTTGGGCCCAATATAATTAGCATTAGTTTTAAAACTTTGCTCCTAAGTTTGCTTGCATTTGATGGGTAGACCGGGGCCCCCAACGTAGGTGGGCCCCTGGCACCTGCCAGTCTGACTCTATGGTGTACACGCCACTGCATTATTTACCCTTTACCCTTGTGATTTATAATTTTATCTCTCATAATTCCCGAGTTATAAGTAAATCTTACACGAAAACCTATCATCGGACAGATAGGGCATTTCATCCTAGCTTATACTATTTTAGGTTCTGGTTGGCCACTCCGCGCAGATTTTCGTTGAATGGATTGATCACGCCTAGTAAAAATTTCTTAGAACAGACGAACCAACATGGCTATCGTATCGCCCGCTTCATCGCTTTCCCGTCGTGGCAAACCTCTGAATTCGCAGGCTAGGGAGATTGTTTAGAATGTCTTCAAATACATCAAGGCTCAGGACTCATCACGGATGCTGAAACAGCAAATTCAAGAGACCAGCATTGCCACTGGAATTTCTCAGAGAACGGTAAGACGGATCTGTTAGATGCAAAAGTCACGACGACAGCCAAAGCATCCATGACCAAAGCTACGGTTAGGCCTAACGAGGCCGACATACGTACGCCACCGCCGCGGCCGAGCACATCGAATGCCGAAGCGGGAGGGCAAATATCCCACAATTAAGGCCATTCATTCGAAATTGAAGGAAAAAATTGATTTTAAAGGAAGTACATGGCTGTTCGTGAAATCATGATTAATCAGCTCCACATGTAATACGGGAAGGTAAACGATCGGCAGTTTTATATCGAAAGACCAGAAATTGTTGCCCAACGCCGTAGATTTCTTCGGCAAGTTAAAAATGTGCGCAGCCAGAACCGTCCGTTGTTTACTTGGACGAGACGTGGGCTAACTAACACCACAGCCGAGAGATGCAGTGGCACGGCAAGGAAAAAGATTTATGCGGCCGCTTCATACCAACGGGAAACGGTCGACGTTTGATTTTATTGCATGCTGGCTCCAACCAAGGATTTATAAATGGTGCTCAACTTCTTTTTCAATCATAAGTAAGAGTGCGGATTACCATGACGAAATAAACGGCGAGTGTTTTAAGAACTGGTTTGAGCAACAACTGCTACCCAACATTCCAGCCAACTCGGTGATTGTGATGGACAACGCTCCGTATCATTCAGTTCGACTCGACAAGGCACCAACAAGCAATAGCAACAAGCCAGAAATGATTTCGTGGCTCGAAAAACACGATATTTCCTGTGAGTCTACGATGTTGAAGTCTGAATTGTACGACCTTGTCAAGCAATATAAAGAAGACAAGACGACTTACATTATTGACACCATAGCTGCAACAGCCGGACACACTATCATTAGGCTCCCACCATACCACTGCGATCTGAACCCCATCGAATTAATTTGGGCCCAAGTTAAAGGGGAAATAAGAGCATCCAACACCACATTTAAAATTGCAGACGTCAAAACTTTAACAACTACTGCAGTAACTCCTGTTGATTGGCAGAAATGCATTAACCATGTTTTGAAGCTCGAGAACGACTATTGGAACACTGATCATCTAATTGAAGACCGAGTGGAAGCTTTAATCATTGAAGTAACTAACAGCGACGATGATGACTACGGAAATATATAATTTTTTACTGCTCCAACAATCTCCCTAGCCAATGACGAAAACTGCTCACAACGGCCCTTTTCAGGGCCATTAATTATTTCGAAAGAGAATCTAATATTTGCTGTTTTAAACCCATTGCATTTTATAATAAAAACGACCAGCCACCCCATACACTATTTTTATTATTATTAATTTTGATATAATAATAAAGGTAAGGCGCAGTTCTGATATATTCTGGATAATCTTTTGGCCCTGTCATGAACGGAGGTTTCCCTTCCCTTTCCAGAAATTTTTTCTGATTTAAAAAGTTTGGAAGTGACAATAAACAAACCTGTTCAGCTTCAGGCATATTTCTTGTAGGTATAAATATTTAAAAAAATATTTGTTCAAGTCAGTCCAGGTGCTTTAAAATTTCAATTTTCGGTCCTACAACGAGCCATGCCCATTAAATTAACCCTAAAGACATGCTGAAGTCAGAAAATCGGGTACCAGGTCTACTTCATTAAGCATTATATAAAATAATAAATTAAAACAATAAAAATTAAATTAAAATAAAGGAAAACAATTTTTTTAAATAGTTCACAAATAGTAGGCTAGGCTACGCCCACCAACTATTGATTTTCGTGTAGGTTAGGCTAAAAACAAATCGTAGGCAGACGATAACGCATGCAGGAGCTCAATGCGAGTACAAGGTTCCAGTTGTCTCCAACGTTAGTGCATATGCGTGACACGCGACTGTAAACGATCATAAAATACAACTTTTCGAGTGGCCAACCAGAACCTAAAATAGTATAGGCTTGTAAATAGATGTCAATCAAAGTAAAATAATAATAATAATAATACATTTAGTGTCAAAATACTGAGCCATAAAAAATAGAACTTCCAAGCTTGGAAATACCGGAAAAGGCCACGAAATTGGTGTTGATGATGATGTACGAACCCTGCTCCTAGATATCTCGGGATTGTTTAGAATGTACTACCAACATAAATTAAAAATGGAACAAAGGCCACACACACGTTCAAGTGGAAATACATGATTGTCGAGCCATCCAGTAGAGTGCCCCAAAATAGTGTAGATACTCGATACTCCTTGTCAATCCTTGATAACGTACAACATTAGTTTTATTCTCTTTGGTGAAGTCTGGAACTAACTTTAAAAATACTTTGTGACTGAATTTCAGTATCCTGACAGATGAAGATGACAGTGACTTAGAAGGAAAAGTCAAACGACAAGCTCCTTTGTCCCCGTCGTACGTTGAGGAACAGAAACAATTAAAGGAAAGGTAAATTGCTGTTATGTTAAGTAACTGTCTATCGTAACTTTACCTGTTGTAGCATTGCCTTGTTGACTGTTTTGAGTTTTTATAATTTTTTTTTACTTCTTTTGTTAGTTTTAAGCGGGCTTTAGCTAAAGTGGATGACGACCAAGATTTTCTAACGGAACGCAAAAAGACAAAAGAAGAGTTGGTAAGAATACTTGTCACATATTGAAGTTGTTAATTCATTAGTACACACAGAGTCGATTGAAACAAAAATGTTTCACGTTCACCTTTTTTTGTTTTATTTTTAACAATTTTGACATTGCAATACACCATTTTAACCATCTTAACAGGGCAATAAAGCCGAGTTGATTAAGAAAAATCATCGGGAAGTTTTTTAACAAATCCTATCAATATTTGGTTGCATGTCATAAAATAAACCTAATCTTTAATTTCAGGCTTGTATATTTGAGCCACCTTATTTAACCTTACATGGTCTTACGTAGCTTTAGGGTTACATTGTGTAGCCAGCATGGTTTTACTTTGCAGAGTAGTTCTTAACGTTAGCCTACTATCTTATAAATTTAAATTGTTAGCAAGTACTGCAAATCAAAAATAATGATCAGAATTGCTTGTGTTAATCCTCTCGTTCATAATGACCCTTGAAAACATTACAGTGCTTATTACTAAGGCTGAACCGATACTGATACTGGATCGGATCGGCGGACAATATTTGCGGTATCGGCAAATTTCACTGAAATATCAATAACTCGAGATTACGACATGCGGTTCGGGGCATTTTGCTCAGGAAACCACTGAGTATCTTCCTAGCTATGTTTTAACTGTTGGTTACTACTAAAGACAAGTACTTTCCGCAATCGCATTTTTTTCGCGTACATCGCATGTATTTTAAAAATTAACCTTATTAAAAAATTCTTTGAGTTGTGAACTAGTGGTAGTCTGCAGATTCCAAAAATGGGTCGCAGAATTCGCGGAACTTGAGAAAATCCGCGGAAAATCACAGAAATCAGCTTTTTAAAAAAAATATTTCCCTCAAACGGAGAAATTGTTGTCACATTCCCAACGAGCGTCGAAACTTCTGTCTCAATTCATGATCAATAACGGAAATCGAAACCGTGCCTACATCGGAGGTGTAATTCCGATTAAATTAGGCATTTTGGAAAGTGTATTTTCGGTTACTGTAACTCAATATCATCTTTTTATTACCTTAATCGATGTTATTGTTGGAATTGTCACTAAAATTGACGTGAAAATTGCGTTAGTTTGTTGAAAATAACCCTTGGTTCAAACGATCATGCCTCTGGAACGACAGAATGAATGGCCGCCATCTTGGTCGCGTTCGTGAGAAGGGAATCCTCGAGGGAATCCCAGTTTTCTAGCAAGCGAAAAAATGACGTCAACTGCTCGTCACTGCCTGTATTCCTCGAATCAATTGTGCTGTTTCAACGGCCTTTGTTCGAGCTCTTCGCTATTGCGAGCGCTGATTGGTTCGCTCGTGGCACGTGACTCTTCGGCTGTTCACACGTGACAGCTTTCGACACACAGGCTGTCGACTCGTGAATATTAACAGAATAAAGCAACTTTAAACTATTTTTACAGTAATAAAACATAACATAATGATTTCGGAATTAATAACAGGCGCTGTGAAGGTAGAATATCCAGTGGATGTTATCATTCCGAGTACTGTAAGTTGAAACGCCTGTTAGCGCTGGGTTCGTTGTCGAACTTCAGGTTGCCATATGCAAATCTTGCGAATCTGATTAAAGTTTTTCTTTAGATCCTAAGAAAAACCTTTCAAAAATGTGCAACAAATTTTTAGTTCTGACATTCCTCTGAACGCCCTTAGATTATTTCGAGCGGAGCATAAGAATGGAATGAAGGGCTGATGATGGTTGTAGGCTCCAGGAAGTGTTTGGTGAAACACTGAAAACGCTGATGCATGAACGGAATTTTTTTTAATACAGTGTTAAAAACCTTTCATGCGCTTAGAAAAAACAGTTAGTGCGCTCTTGACCACTTAATTAACTCTTAACGGCCTTAGGCTATGTGATGCAAGTTTTTTTCTTGCGGAATAACTCCGCAGAAATACTAAAAAAAAAAATTTTGAATTTGGTTCAACTGGCAGCAGAAATTGTCGCATAAATGGTTAAAAAGTCGGGGAATTTGGTTCAACTTGTTGCAGAAATGGTTAAAAAAAATTTTGCGGACATTATGTGTCTTTAGTTACTACTTAAAATTTTTTTGTTTTAATAATTATTGGACTTATGCAGAAAACTACACCATTGATGAAAAATTGGGGACAACATTTTGAATATCTGTACCGGTAAAGTTGGTATCGGTGCAGCGGTACTTAGTACATTGCAGTTTGTATTCCTCTGCATACAAATTTCGTCCTTCCTACCATACGACGAGGTTCACGTACGCCGGAGTAAGTCAAATAGCCGTGGACAGCAACAGTAGAACCTACTGCTGTACCTTTTTCAGTTTGGCGGAGGGGGGAAGGGGGGTAAAGTGGTGGTTGAGAAGTAGGGCGATGGACTGGGGATGAAGATACAGCGAAATGACTCGAATTGCTTTTGGGTCAAAGCATAATTGGGACGTGCAGGCTCGGACTGGCCCACAGATGGACCCCCTACTAAGTACAGAAAGTGGGGCCTTCCCTGGTCACGGATCAATTCCCTGCATCAGGGACTGGACTGGAAAAATCGTCATTTTCTTTACACATAATGTTTGTTTAAATTTAGGTAAGTTTACACCACTGTAGCAAGAAGACTAGATAGGTTACGGACATATAATTAAAACCGGAGCGGTAACACTTGTGTCCACGTACGTTGTACAAAAACTGAGCCGAGAAGCAAATTCGTGTGCGTATTAGTTTTTGCTCATTGTATTGTACTTTAATTATATTGCACTACAAGTAAAATCGTAACCAAAAAAATGTTACCCGATCAGCTTATTTTAGTGTCAGGGGGGGGGGGGGGCTGTAGGGGCCCTTTCGAAGGTAATGTCAGGTCACAAAAAATGACCCAGTCCGACACTGGGGACATGTTTACGTTTTATTTGCGAAAACTACTAAAAAGGTTAAAAATGGGATTTGTTTGTGATGATAATCTTGACGTAATGGTGGTATTCTAAGAACACATAGGCTAAGCTAGTGTTATAAATGATTTTTTTTATTTTTGTAGTGGGAGTCCATTGGTCAAAATTTTTGTGACATAGTGAGTTTACAGAAAATAAGTATTTTATGTATGTTTGCTGTTTTTTTTTTGCAGGATAAGGAAGAGGAGGATTTTCTGGACTGGCTCAAAGGACAGAAAACGACAGTCAAAGATGAGAAAGTGAAAAAGGACATGGTGGGTTTATTGTAATGTGAAGTAATGAAAATGTTAATTAAAAACCTTGTCCAACATAACCTTTCTTTACGCAAGAGTTACACAGGAAATGTTACACATGGCACAAACAGTTGCACAAACATGATGATGACTGCATGATTCTTGACGATGATGTATCAAGCAGCTTTGGTATCCACATGTAGTACAATTTGTTGAAAGTTCTTCGTGGAAGGCCACAAACTCGAGTGGAGAAATGCAAGCATCAAATTCCACAGCTAGGCTAGTTTTAGAAATGGACTTCACACATCTAAATTGGCTAGGGTCAACTAGCAGTTTCGATACAATAGCAGATCTACATTATAATGACGGTAGGGCGTAAATAGAGAAGCAGGTTGTGGACAAGGAGGAAGTGATGTAGAAAAACAGTGAAAGAGGGCGAGCGGGTTTATTCTTTTGCACGGTAGCAAAAAAGGGCGCGCATTCAGCGAAGGGAAGGGGTATTGTCGATCACGTAGTGACAATCAGCAACAAACGAATATTATGACTTTTTTTTTATGTATATTTTAAACTTGGGAGTATTACATCAAGTCAGTATAGTTTGATTGGTTAGGGCACCAGCCTGCTAATCTAATGGTTGAGAGCTCGAATCCAATCTAGGCTGCGCAAATGAGGAAGTTTAAAACAAGTAGGAGGTGTAGTTAACCCAAGGTCGTATAACTACTGTAAAGCGTTAATGCTACACATCTCCTTCGGCTGTGGGTCTAGAAATACTAAAATTATATTTCCAATAAATTAAGTAATTTTTATTTTGCTCAAATAAGAAAAAACAAAAAACCTTCCCTGCAAGTTTGATCAGGCAATGCATGCGAAAAATGCCGTTTGCTCTCGCGTTACGGCTTCCTGTGTTAGCCAGTGTGCACAGAAAAGTATTAAAAAAATTACATTCCCTTGAGGAAAGCAGCATCCAATTTATTTAACAATTCTAGCTTCATTTCATATATTTACATTAATTGTCAAAGTAATAATGTGTAAATGGAAGGACGTGAGTAAAAGCAGTGGTCTCTTACAGCCTATTGCATTAAAAATTGGTCGCAATGAAACTGTTGACCCCCTACCCTGTTATGAAATGGGATAACAAAACGGCTTTTCTATAGTACTCTGCAAGGAGCACTGGTGGTGCTAAAGGATTCGGGTGAATAGAGTTAATTCGGATACTTGCTGCCCTGGGATAGTAAATATTCTGAATACTTAACACTCTGGGATGGAAAATGTTCCTGATATGTAATGCCCTAGAATTCGTAATTTCGTGGGAACCAGCTAAGCCGCGTAATAATTTGACCAAGCGATGGAAGCTATTAGTTAATTTACACAGTGCTGTCCTAGGATGTCCTGGGATACAAAATATCCTGTATATGTAACGTCCTAGGATATAGAATTTTGCAGGAACCAACTGGACGTTTACGCTGGGGACTTCTAGTTTGGAGATAATTTCACCAAAATTTAACGATATCAATGTTCCGAGGTCCGATGTTTCAAATGCCGTGGTCCTACCGCTGAGCCATACTGACAAGGCCGTGTCAGTACGGCTCAGCGGTAGGACCTCGGCCTTTGATTTCAAAGGTTGTGAGTTCGATTCCCCGCTCAGGCAGTCTGGCATATAAGTTGAAAAGGCAACGTAAATAGGTTTGTATCCGTATTTATTTAACAATCTCGACCCCATTGGCTTTCCGTCACGTTCAGCATAGTGGTTGTCCTCTCCCATCCTATTTCATGTTTTGTTTCCATGTGATGGGTAGCTATGCGGTTATCTTTTGCTTTATTACGCATGTCCACCATATGTTGTTTTAGCCTTGCTCTGACTCCCTTCCTCGTCTCCCCAATATAGACAGCATCGCACCCATCACATGGAACCCTGTTAACACTTTCTCTTGTATTGCGAATCCCGGTCAGGACATCCTTCATTCCATCCTCCCCTCCACTACCTGCCTTCTTTCTCTTCTTCAAGAGCTCAACTTTAAGGTTGTGTTCACTTCTCACGTAACTGTCTAATCCTCGTTCCTTCAATACTTTCGCGATCTTATCACTTGTTCCTTTTAAGTATGCGAGGCCCACTCTCGCTTCAGCTTTCTTTTGATTCCTTCCTTTTGAGCTGCTCCATTTACTCGCCCCATTCACACTGCTTTCTTTATAAATCTTGTAAAGAGCCCCGGTGTGTATCCAAGCTTTCTGAACTTCTCTTTGGTCATGTACAGTTGTGACTGTGAATGTCCAGGTTCGATAAGTTTCCTACGATTCGATGGAATTCATTCTGCCCAATGGCCCTTAATTGTCCCCTTGGTAGCCCCGAGTTAAATGGTATCCGCCTATCCGTTGCCATCTCCTTCTTGTAAGGTGGGTACACCAGATTTCCGTCCACTCTTCTCGTAATCCTCACGTCCTGGAACGGAATAGTCATTTTCTTCCACCTCCATCGTGAACACCAAATCTTCATGCCAGCTATTGACCTGCTCGCTTATCTTCTCAAGCTCTCTCTTCTTCACCACTGCCATCACGTCATCCACGAATCGCTTCCACAATCGAGCTTCCGAAATTGATAGTGGCACGAAGGCATCATGGTGTTGGAATGCCATTTCGGTTACTATCGGCAAACATGATTACTCCATCAGTGCTCCGTTTGTCTGCCAAAAATACTCTCCATTAAACTCCTCATAAATGCTTGCTAAGACATGCTTCAACAGAGCTCTATCCGTTTCAAACTCTCTTCTTGGTATTTTCATCTTTTTTGCCAACTTGCCCAGCATTTCTAGAATCATTCAAATAGGAATACACATGGTGATGATGTTGAAAGAAGCTTTCCAACGAGTGGTAGTGCCTGATGAAGACAGACCAACAGTCTGTCGAAAATTTGTAAGAATGCTGGTAAAATGTATTCTTTATTTCTGAAAAATGTGCGTAATTATCCTGAACATTTAAGAAATCTCCAGGCGTTGCGTAATTCGTAAACGCTTCCTAAAGAGTGTCACTGGGAATGATTTTCAATGTTGCGGAAGGCCTTGATACTCAGTCCTACCCTTTTTAATTTTTTGGTTCAGCGTTATTGAATATTATATTTATTTCATTTAGAAATATCTTCACGATTACTGGAACAATCCCAAACTTGATCGCCAAGAAGCTTTTTTAAAGGATTTTATTCTCAACAAGAGATATCTCGAACATGAAGACAGTGATCGGTAAGTTCTCTTAAAGCTGTACAGTATTTTCAAAGCAATAGTTGCCTGTAAGCAAACTTCATGCACTTCTAGTACAGTATTTCTAGTATGTCTCAATAAACGAATATGGTTTTGAGTAGTGCAGAGACATTTGAACTGGACTTGCATATTTGCGTATTGTGAAGCCAGCTTCTGGGGTTCTTTAACTGTTTTGCCTCACTCGGCATTACATCGCATTCTAACATTAACACCAAATAAAAAAATAGATAAACAACAATAATTACTTAACGTTGCTCAACACTTTGAGTGCCCATGCCGAGTTAACTCGTCATAGAGTCCTTCAGTCCTGAGCGGATGACGAATTAACTCGGTCATATGCACTGGCCTATTCAATGCTCGTTTTCTGATGGTGGGACATTGCTACAGCTAATCTAAGGGTGTTGGGCCATTCAGAATGCTTTGTATTAGAAATGGAATACGTTTTTGTAGTGCTGAATACTACACAAGATGCCATCATGTGTCACATAATGATGAGTGTCATGTTCGTGGTTGACGTGCTTCCTCAGTAGATGATGATGCGCACGCCTTAGTTTTTTAAGCACTGTAAGCAAGCACAATTGTGTTTTCAATTGTTTTATAACAAAGTTTTATAACAATGGTCTTCTAAACAATGTATAAGGTAACAATAAATAATATAGTACTTGAAAGCTTCTACATAAAATGACAAATAAATTTATGACGAGTAAACTCGTCATGCGGTACAGATAAGCTCCATCTGGCTCCATTCAGAAGCTCCAGTGGTTATATGTTACTAGTACCCTCTAGCCCCCATGACGTGTTAACTCGTCATTATATTTAGGTTTTTATAGGAAATGATGCCCTTCGAGGGCACCAATTTTGTATTATTTTTAACAATCCAAACATAATAATCATATTACAGGGAAAAAAAATTTTGGCCCAGGAGTAGAGTTCAACAATCCACCTTCGGCACTCAACGTGTTAACACAGCCAATAGATGGTACTATTTGATGTGATTGATTTATTAATTCTTTTCGGCTCTTACTGTGGGAAAAAATAATTCCTTGTCAGGTCCGTACTGTGAATGTCAGTAATTCTTTTGGATCCCTCGCTACTTTATTCATTTATAGTTAGAAAGTAGATGAATAAATGGTTTCAGTTTTGCTTTTTTTTTGAAGTGAGTGAATGCGTCGTCAGAGATACTCATTTGCTTCCATTTGATCTTCTGATTTGTAACCACCAGGAATCTGCAAATTCATCTTTGTTACGTAGTAGACGTGAGTATGAAATTCTGAGTCAAGTTCAAACACAGCCTCAAACTGGAAACTATAGAGTCTCGTGTGCCCCTAGTAACCACACTGGTGTGGGATTTTAATAAAGAAATGGAACATACGTATTGATGTTTCGGTGCTTTCTGGATAAAATTCATTTGTCGGGGTTTGCACAGGACCTGGAACACTGAAAAGTCATGGAATTTAGATTTTCAAAATTCCAGTTTTGAAAAACCCAATTAAAGTTAAAAATATCGTAGCCTTGGTGTGTAATATTCCCTGGTGGTAGAGTTTGGGCCTTTCTAATTAGCTTTTTGATCACAGTAATGAGCGAGTCAATGAACTTCAGCATTTCATCTTTTTTTTTACCAATCATACATCCTTTGGTCTGTCATACTTTAGTCATTAAACACATTGTACTGGTCCAATTGTAAGGCACCTTGAATGTAAAGGAAATTCCAGTTTTGGGCCCATAAATTTGACAAAAATAAACGGGCACGGCCATAAGGCGGACGTTTTTCACCCAAGATTCTGACAATGCCTCATTACCAATATAAATTGGTGCCGGAGCATAATTCAGCCAATGTTGATTCAGAATCATATTTTTCTTGGTGTAGTGTTTTTTCTTTTTTTTAACTGTGGCCTCCGTAACATTTTTTAAGGTCTATTTTGGGTTATATTTTAGTTATTGCTAAATAATTACAAAAAACTATTTGAGCTCCTGACTTCTAATTACCACCGTGGTTTGGGATGCAAAAACCAGACGAGGACCCAGTTTTAATTGAGCAAACATGACAAAATATCTTGTTATATAGGGCCAGTATGATACTTCGGTCTAACACTCCCCGACATCAGGCTGTGTTGCTGCGTGCGCCGTCATGTTACCGCTCGTTAGATTTCTATTGTTTCTTCATTTGTGACTGTTGTAGTTATGTGAATGTTAAAGTGCCACTGCCATGGCACTTTCAAATAAAGTTTGGGTGAAAATTCAATGTTATCAGAATTGGTAATGCTGGGTACAACGCCCAATGAGAGAGCATGATACAAGCAGTGTGTCAAATCTTTTAATACGACCAGCGTGGGGGAAGTTGTATTAACAAGCAGCATGCAGTCAAAGAACAAGTAATGATCTGTCAAAAAGGAAATGTGAAAAATGCGTATACAGGAGTTTGTAGAAAGCAGCATAAAACTCATGGAAAATCTGTTTAAAATTCATGGAAAACTTTGGAAAAGTCTTGGAATTTTTTATTTATTTTAAACATACCTGTGCAAATGCTGATATGTAGCCAGACCAGTCAGGGGTCTATAGCAATATAATTTTTCTTAATTTTTTTTTACACAAATTGTGGCAGAATTCCGACATACGATGAAATTGTACATGATTTTGAAGAACTGTCGGAAGACGAAGAAACATTGGAGAAGCAAGAAGATTTTGAGCACAAATACAACTTTAGGTTTGAGGAGCCAGATCCAGAATTTGTAAGTGCATTTTCTTAAATAGTACCTTTAACTTAATAGGTTTTCTTGGAAAGTATAAATTTGCGAATTAACCTTCTTGTGTCCTTAACATAGATCAAGCATTATCCACGCACGATGAAAGACTCCTTACGACGAGAAGATGATCGGCGTAAAAAGAAACGTGAAGAAGTGAAAGAAAGGAAGCATAGGGTAAGCAAGTGTTTAAACAACTTTGTGTCAAACAAGTTTAACCCCTTCACTGTCCGAGACGTACACCAATGCATTGCAAACGACCAAGGGGTCGAAAGGCTGAAACGCAAGTTTTGTGCAGCTTCTCCTGGAACCTGAGGGAAGAGAGCCAAGCACAACCGAGTGTTCAGAGCCCGGTCTCCAATCCAAGAAGATGCCGGATCAAACCGCATTGCCAACCTTTGTATGCTCTGGATTGCAGGTCAAATGAAATATTTCCGGAAAGATTTCAGGATAAATAGGAGAAATTACACAAATAATGAAGCTTTGCAGTTCTGCAACCAGCTAGCTTTTCTTTTCCTTTCGGAAGAATGCTTAGGAGGGAAAGGCTGCAGGCCTTCCATCTTTTGACTCATTCATGATCAAGACTGGGTTGGTTGGAGGGACTGTAATTGCACTAAGATGATGTATGTGAGTAGTAGTAGCACTATTGGTTCCAGCATCCAACAGAGCTGCTACTGATTCAGGTTTAAATCCTGTAGATTCACATGCAAACCTATTTCAGTTACCTTTGCATCTGTATTAATGTACTCCTATCAGCCCATTTAACTTTATGTCCTGTTTTTATTATTGTTACTCTCAATTATTAAAACGTTTTAATTTAAATTTTTCGTAAATGTATAAAATATAAAGTTTTGGTTTTGTTACTCAGATGTAATCATTCTTACTGAAAAGAAAAAGAAAAGGTTCAATTTTTATAATTTTTCTGGAAATATTTCTGAAATTTCATCCAAATTTTATTTTTCCAGACGCATTGCATTCCTGTACACACATGGGACTTAAAAAAAACTAACTCTCTGTGTAACTTCCCAACACTGAATGGCATACATAATTCACGGTTGTATGGAGTTCTTAAATTTCAGAGTGTTGAAGTAAACACTGAAATTTATGAACTCTATACCACTGTGATTTATGCCATTCAGTGACAGGACGTTATACCAAACCTTATTCACTCGTTCCGAAATCTAACTCCGTTAGCTTACATGCAATCTAAATGTGGTGTGCCATCTGTAGGACGTGAACACAGACTTGCGTCTCCAACTACTTCCGTACAAATCCAAGTTGGTGGTGACTTGTGCTCACCTTGGATCCAATTACTAGTACGCTACGATGACGTCATGCCAGCTCATGCTCACGGCAATTTTCAAGTGTCTCTACAACAAGCAGACACTGCTCACGTGGCTCAAACGTAACTTTCGCTTGTGTCCGCAGTTGGTTCTCTCGTGGCAACTTTGAAAAACAAGAGTATCTGTTATGCTTTTTGGGACATGATTCTTGAACTGGTAATTGTAGCTATTGAGTTATCCCATAACAAAGTGTTAGTTATTCATCCAAGGCGATACAGAGAGGTATACATACCCATGTGCACACAGGAGTGTATAACGTCAAACACCAAACTGAATAATGCCAAGCTAGACAAAAAGCCCGTGCTGGTTTTTATCAGCGAGTTACATTTTTGTGACTGATAGGGTTATCTTTTGCTGTGCTATGGATTTATTTATTTTCGTGTTGGAATGAAATAAAATCTTACTTTACCCTCTTGCTCGCCTGAACGCTCTTCCCATAGCATAAAACTAATTTTGGTGATAAATCAGGTCGAAGCTTGGTGTGTGAATAAGGCGCAAATAGCAAATAATATTCCCCTGCTAAGCCTGAGCATAAGCCTAAGCCTCCCTTCCGCCATCCTGTTTGCCGACGTGTGTAGGTGTTGCAAATAGAGGTGCACCGATGTTGACATCGGACATCGGAAATCGGCCGATGTTGGCAACATCGGCCATCGGCCGATGTCCGATGTGAAAAGCTGGCCGATGTACCAGATTTTTTTTTTTCTTTTAGAAATTTCGTTACCTAAGCTCAATTATTCATGAAATTCATATAAAGATTAACGTAGTTCGTTAAAGATTAGCGTAGGGCTAGTTAAATTGCAATTCGAGCCTATAAACAACGTTTTGCAATCGTGGTCACCATGGTGGAGTGAATTTTAAAAAAAATTGTCGTCACCCGTGGAGACTGGAGCGAGGCACTAACGAAATATTTATTCTTGAGGAAACTATTGAACATAATTATTTCAAACTTACTACAAGCACGCAACAGATATTCATTAGCCTAAAGTGCACAGAAAATATCAGATAAAATGGCTTTAATAGTTTCGAGAACCATTTTCTTTTAAATTATGGGCGGTAATGAACTAAAATTGAAAATCTCCGTGTTGACAAAACGTGTCCGAAAGTCGGCGTTAGTTAGGCTAAAAATCGTTGTTCCCACCTGATCAGCGATAGTGTGAAGATTTATAGGTTCCTTTCCGTTTTAGTTTTTCATCGTAGCTGCTGTTTTAATTTTTTAATGTTGTGAAACATCATCGTTCTTGTGATTTTCAACGACGAACTGAAACACGAGCGCTCACGTGAAATCCGAATTGAGCAGTGGCGGCCATGTTGAAATCGCGTATTTGCCAATGAGAGAGCGCCAAATCTGTCACGGGGTGCCAACTGGCTAATGAGGGAACGCGGTCTTCAAATGCTTTGGAAAGTTCGCTTGAAACAGCCAGAAACGGTCTATTACAATCCGCCTGATTGGCCAATGCCAAATGGCCATCGAGAAAATATGTTGAGCGGCCTGGATAGAGTGAAATTCCAGCTTTTCAACGAATCCAAGATGGCGGCGCCCACTCAAATTGTTCGACCGCTACCGCTGATCAAAAAATGAACAATTTTCTGCTTTCTAACTTCAGAAAAAAAGAACGAGATCGACATTTTTTCAGTTTTTAGTGAGTCTATGCTCAACTAAAGTGCTTTTTATGAAATTATAGACATCGGTAACAACTTATTTGGTACAGAAATCGATGCACAACTTGTCAGGTAGCGAATTCCAGCTTTTCTCAATTTGATATTTTGGCCTAAAATTGCGTTTTTCGACCTATAATTTCCCTTCAAAGCTTCAACGTCGTTACTGCGTTTGGAATGATTTTTTTTTTTGGACGTGTATATACGTTCATACTGCTTAAAAGGTTAAGTGTCCCACCGAGTTCTGTTCCTTCAGAAAGACTGTCCAGTACTGGTGGAAATATTTTCACCACAAATATCAGTTTGCTTCCAGAAAAATAAATGATGCTGGTCTATCCGAATCAAAATCTTCCATCTGTTAACTGGAAGTACTGATAGGCCAACCAGTACTTTAACCTAGCAATATTTCCTTTCAGAATTTTTAATATTTTAATTAGTACTTAGCTGATAATGATGGTGGTGTTTTTTTTTTTTTTTTTTTTTTTTACTGAGCTTAATTACCATTGACTTAACGGCTGTACGTTAATATTACTATTCAGTAAATAAATGGTTTATGAACACATGACTAATTTTGAAAAATGTCGTTGTGAAACATACTGTGAAACTCCAAATTCAACAGCAACTAATTTCAATTTTGGTTCGCTCACTAATTTTGACTAACATATGACTAACTTTTTTTAACATCGGTAGACATACATCGGCATCGGACATCGGCCGATGTTTTTTTAACATCGGAATCGGACATCGGAATCGGTTTTAGCGCACATCGGTGCATCCCTAGTTGCAAAGGCATTCATTTTCCTATGTTCCCCTCACAAGAAACGGGATTGCTACATTCACTCTAACCTATTTAAATGTTGTAAAAGCTATTTCGAGCTATTTCGATTGCAACGCCGGAAAACAAGGTCCCATTCAAGTGCGGAGTGTGTGGTGAATTTTCGTATTCATACTGGGGCGAAGCCTTGCAAGTGCGGAGTGTGTGGTGCTGCATTTTCCGAAGGTGGAAGTTTGAAGCGACATACTCGTATTCATAGTGGGGAGAAGCCGTTCAAGTGCCCAGTGTGTAATGCTGCCTTCATCCGAGCAGAATGTCTGACAAGGCATTCTCTGATTCATAGTGGAGAGAAGCCATTCAAGTGCGGGGTATGTGGTGTTGCCTTTGCAGACAGAGGAAATTTGAAGAGACATTCGCGAATTCATACTGGGGAGAAGCCATTCAAGTGCGACATATGTAATGCTGAATTAACTATAGCAGCACCTTTGGCGACGCATTCTCAGATTCATACCGGGAAGAAACCGTTCAAGTGTGGACTGTGTAATGCTGCCTTCATCCGAGCAGAGGTCTGACAAGGCAGCCTACTAAGAGATAAGCCTTTTAAGTGCGTATTGTGTGATGCTGCATTTTCAGTACGAGGACGTTTGAAAATCCACCATCAAATTCATACTGGAGAGAAGCCTTTTAAATGTGAATTGTGTGATAATGCATTTTCACAAAGAGGACGATTGAAAACCCACTTTCGTATTTACACTGGAGAGAAGCCTTTTAAGTGCGAATTGTGTGATGCTGCGTTTTCAGAACGAAGACATTTGAAAAAACATTGAATTCGTACTGGAGAGAAGCCTGTTAAATGGGAATTGTGTGATAACACATTTTCACAAAGAGGACAATTGAATACCATTAAGGACAATGGATTCTGCGATGTAGTATCCTTTTCTTTCGCTCAACTGCGTGTACAGTGACAGGGAACCCCCTGATTGTTGTGAGTATGGAAGGGCTTTTGCGCAATTGTTACTTTGTCTGCACTTTTCCTCTCCGGAGAGCTGCCGTCCGTTTTCGGAGTATGTGGGAAGTCTTCTCTGCCCTGCCATGGATCTCGCTTCTTGCTCTGTTTGCCCCAGCCGTAGGGAAAGGCGCAAACTCCAGAAGACTGCCGTGTATCTGGTGTCAGCGCACTTTCCAGTCTGGTGCAGGGCTGCGCAACCACCAGCGTAATCACTGCAAACATCGTCCAGTGGATAGCTCTCTTCCGCCCCTCCTGTTCCTCCACCACCCGCTTACCAAGAGCCTCCCCCTCGTGTGCCACCTCTCACAGCTCCACCTGTGCCGCTCGAGTTGTGGCTTGCCCACCTCAAGGACTCGCGTCCCATTATCCACAGGATTCCGAAAGGTGCTCGGATCGTCGCCGTCGAGGCCCTGTCAGCCGTCATCGACAGTTGTGTTCTCGACAACCCGGAGGCGGCTTGGGCGCGTCTCCTCTCCTTCCCTGCATTGCGTTTCCACCTTCCTCCTTCCCCCTGTGATAGGTCCGTGTCCCTGGCCATGTTAATCAAGCAGCAGATCGACGCTTTTCTGCTAGAAATGTCACCCGTGAGATCGGTCAAGGCGAGGTCACGCCCCCGTTGCAAAAAGTGCACCGCCACCAATTCCCTTAAAAGACTGGTTGAATCCAAGATTGCTGACGGCGACATCAGGGGTGCCATTCGTATCATGTGTTCCGAGGATTCCTTCGCCACTCACGACCCCGAGTCTTTGTCTGCCCTTCGTGACCTTCATCCTTCTGGGGAAGACCACTCCGATTTCCCTGATGCCCCCCCCCCCTTCCTGGTTCCCCTTTCCTCAGGGTTTCTGACTTTGATGTCCTGCAGGCTTTGAACTCGTTCCACTGCGGCTCGGAACTTATTACACTGGGCTCATTCCACTGTGGCTATCATGTGTTCCGAGGATTCCTTCGCCACTCGCGACCCCGAGTCTTTGTCTGCCCTTCGTGACCTTCATCCTTCTGGAGAAGACCACTCCCATTTCCCTGATGGCCCCCCTCCTGGTTCCCCTTTCCTCAGGGTTTCTGACTCTGATGTTCTGCAGGCTTTGAACTCATTCCACGGCGGCTCGGCTGGAGGCTTGGACTGTCTTCGTCCGCAACATTTAAAGGACCTCATCGGAGATGGCCGTGGCGTTACCCGCAAACGCCTGTTGGGTTCTCTTGCTCGGCTCTGCAACCTCATGCTTTCTGGTACAGTACCAGACTCGATCTGCTCCTCTCTCTATGGTGCTTCTCTTGTCGCCGTGAATAAGAAGAATGGTGGGATTCGCCCCATCGCTGTTGGAAACACTTTCCGTCGTCTGACTGCCAAGTTCGGCTGCCATCGCATCTCTGCTTCCAACGCCTCTCTTCGCCCCGTTCAGCTTGGTTTTGGGACCCGTGGGGGTGCTGAAGCTGCGGCCCATGCCGCCCGGCGATATGTTAACCACCCACATGACACTCCCAAAGTGCTCCTGAAGGTAGATTTCAAAAATGCCTTCAACTCTGTGCTCCGTGACCGCCTTTTGTCAGCCGTGAAGGACAAACTGCGTCTCCTCTTCCCGTACCTTTTTCAGTGCTACAGGAACCCTTTGGCCCTTGCGTTTGGTTTGGTGATTCCCTCATCTCCTCGTAGCGCGGCGTGCAGCAAGGGGAACCGCTTGGGCCTGCCCTGTTTTGTCTGCTGGTTCAACCTCTTGCTTCTTTGATGGCTAGTGAACTCAACGTCTGGTATTTGGATGACACCACACTGGCTGGGGCCTCCGCGTCCGTGCTCAGCGATTTTACTTGCCTTACCGAGAGCGCGGGTGACTTGGGGTTGGAAGTGAACTTCACCAAGTGTGAGCTCTTGCCTATTCAGGGACTCCCAGCAGCTCCTTCGTCTGCCGTTGCTGAATTCCAACAGGTCGCCCCGTCAATTCGTATCATTGACCCCACCGATATCATCCTTTTGGGGGCCCCTTTGACTGAGTAAGCCATTGAGGAGTGTTTGAACTCTAAAACCGAGGCTCTCTGCACCATGTCGGCCAGGTTGCAGTCTCTCTGCGCACTGCGGCTTTTTCCAGTTGAAGAATTCCCAGGCCATCCCAAAGCTCACCTATCTGCTTCGCTGCACACCCACCTGGAAATGTTCCGCCGCTCTCTCGAGAGTCAACTAAACCCTAAAAGCCGCCTTTGAGTCCGTCACCAACACTCAGCTGTCCCCTACCGCATGGGATCAATGCTCCCTCCCTGTCTCTCTTGGGGTCTGGGCCTTCGTCACGCTTCGGACCTCTCTCTCCATGCCTTTCTTGCCTCTTCCTTTGCCGTTTCTTCGCTCGTCCAGGATGTGTTACCTCCTCCCCGTAGGGTTGTTCCTGACGTTGTATTGGCTAACGGCCTTCACCGCTGGACGCAGACTAGTGGCTGCCACCTTTGTTTGGGGATGCTCGTGTCTCTCGGCGTGACTGGGAGAAGCCTTTCTTAAAGACAGTTATGTCCCTCCATGTCCAGGCAGCCATCCTTTCGGATAAGGTCCGCCTCTTCAGTATATGGCTTCCAAGGAAGCCGGTGCCTAGGTCAATGCTCTTCCTTCCCCGCAGCTCGGCACCCACCTTGACGATGGGTCTTTCTGCATTGCCATCGCCCTCCGCCTCGGCTGTCGTATTTGTGAGCCACATGTTTGTCCTTGTGGAGCCCTGGTTGACTCATCGGACATCCACGGTCTGACAAGGGCGAAACGAATACGGTTTCAGCAAGCGAAATAGCAGAAACGTCATATTAAATGATCCACGGCCTGAGCTACAAGAAGAGTGCTGGTTGGTGGTCACGTCACTCTGCGGTCAACGACCTTCTGAAGAGATCCCTCGTGTCTGCCGGTACATCTGCCCAACTCGAGCCAGTCGGCCTGGACCGTGACAACGGCAAGTGCCCCGAAGGGATCACCCTCATCCCCTGGTCCGGTGGCTGGCAATTAGTTTGGGACTTCACTTGCACTGACAGACCTGCCCCATCCTACGTGAACTCCACGTCCACTGGACCCCTGAAGGCTGCCCAAGCCGCCGAAGCTCGCAAAAGGGCTAAATATGCGTACCTGGACAACAGGTATATGTTCTGTCCGGTCACAGCGGAGACCCTGGGCTCCATCGGTGGAGAGGTCCTCTCCCTGCTCCATGCCATTGGCCGGAAGATTACCCTCGTCTGCGGGGAGAAACGGGCAACCTCCTTCCTCCTCCAGCGGATTGGTGTTGCTATTCAACGAGGCAATGCTGCTTCCATTTTGAGCACCATCCCTGCTAGATCCCACCTGGACGAATACGTCGGTCGTCTCTTGAGTGCTTACTTTTTTTTTGGGGGGGGGGGGGTGAACTTTTCTGTTGATGCTGCTTTACATTCACGATTGTCTGCATGGGCTACGGGTTTTGCTTTTCAGAACTGACCAAAATTCCTTTGTTGTTTTTTTTGTATGTTTTGAAAGACATGTTGATTCCCCATTTGTAACCTTTATTGTTGTCTTTGTTTTTTTTTTATTTCTTTTTAACCAGTGTTCTAATAAATAAAGTCACTGATTTCGAACAAGATGATCAAAATTAATGAATAGGTATGCCCTTTAAACTGATCACATTTCTTTGAAACATAAAGCTTGAAATATACGCAATATAAATCTAAAAAAGTAATATTTTGCACATATGTTATTTATTTTATCTAGTATAAAATGTTTTTGTTTTTTGCCAAATAACTTCTCAGTGGTTTGAGCTAGAGGCTTGTAATTTACACCATTGAAATGCTCGTTTCGAGCTGGTTAAATTGGTATATTGGAACGTCAAAATCGGCAAAAATATGACAAAAATATGAATTTTAGTGGTTGGGCCAACATTCCGACATAATTCTTTTCCTGCAAAAATTTAAGCACATGCACGCGCACCAGTGTTTAACTTTGCATATCCTAACCACCCGATGTTTTTTGGTATTTGTGTTTGTTTTTTTGGTAATCAACTGGAGAACGATTAAGCTACAGACATGAGATTAGGGCCATTCAAAAGCTCTAGAATGATTAAAATGGTGTATTGGAACCTCAAAATCGGGCAATTTTAGCAAAATAAAAAGGATATTTGATCAATACTGTAACGTGTGTTCAATGTAGAAGCCAAACTTGAAGTAGTTAAACCTTATTTAATGCGGAATAATCATGACAAGATTTGGGTTACATTATTACGTTCTTTCTCAACACAAGAATCAACGGGAATAGAACACCGGGCTTTGACGCCCTTGACTTATATATGCTCCGGTCGGATCCAGAGCTCCACCGGACAACCAATCAGCTCGTGAGTTCGTAACCAATCCAGTTCATGGTTACAAAGTGTTCACCAATCGTGGCCAACAATACTTGGCCACTTTCTCCTGCACGTCCGCTCGTGGTTTTGGCGCAAAACCTGAAAGTCCTTGCCGTTGCACAAGTGATTTTGGCGCCAACAAGAGTCAAACACAACACAACAGCACACAGGTAGGTACGAGGGTGAGCCAATGTCCGTTACACCCCCATACTTCAAGTACTTTTTTGGGATAAAAAGTCTGGTAAGCACAAGTCAAATTAGGATGCACACACATCAGTTGCAATACAGTGGCTTTGCTTTTTTTTGGTTTTGTACTCTTCCCCCTTACACAAAATGTCGGCTTAGAGTATCAGCATTGGAATTTTTCTTCCCAGCTTTATGACAGATATCAAATTCATAATCTTGGAGTGCTAGCGACCAACGGAGTAGCCTACCATTTTTTGTACCTTGATTCCTTAACCATACAAGAGGATTCAATGCCAATCCCTCAACATCAGCTCCGATAGCCGATATCGGTATCATTATCGAACAGCCTTACTTTGATGCAAATCAGTAGACCATCTAATCTTTTGTGTCTGTGTCTGCTCCTTTTCCTGCAGTTTAGAGTCTTGTGTTGCCAATGTAGCCTATTGTTTTATTTACTATTATAGTTTCTCGTCTTTTTTTTTTACTTTTTCTTTTTCATGCAGGAAAAGGAAAAGATGAGAGACGAATTAAAACAATTAAAAGCATTCAAACGAAAAGAAATTGTTGAAAAGCTGGACAAGTTGAAAGACATTGCTGGCGATACTCGTGTAGATTTCGATGATGATGATTTAGAAGGAGACTTCGATCCTGATGCCCACGATCGCAAGATGAACCAAATGTTTAATGATGAATACTACAATATGGAGTATGATGATGAGAAACCAGAGTTTGCAGACGAGGAAGATGATGATATTGGTAAGTTGCATTTTTTTGCAGATTACAGGTAAGGCATACTTTACTTACTCACATTAGGTAAGGCCCAATTTTCTTCGGGCATTGTGTGGCCATGTTCATGCAGTGCCTGTATGTGGTTGAAAAATAACAATGTCTGTTGTCTAAGTAAGAGGGTCTGAAAAGGGGCTGAAGGGAAATACCTAGCCGGGGGAAGGAGGGGGGTGTTGTGCTTGTGCCAAGTACAGTAGTTAGTTTTATAGCTCAGTACCCTGTTCTCTAAAAATGGGTTAAGTCAACAAACCTATAATTCTTTCAAATCTGTTATCGGAGGAGGCTGAAAACGCTTCTTCAGACGGTGAATTCCACACCGTGACTACTCTTAAAACAAACAAAAAATTGTCTACAAGCTACTCTTGCTTTTTGTAAAATCAGTTTGTAATTGTAGCTCTTTCAAGCCTAGGACTGATTTTGAAGAATTGTTTGAGTCTTTGAGTTGCATCAAAAGGTCAAACATTTCTCTATGAATTGAGCTAGTTAACCCGCTAATAAAATGGCTGAAGCTGGAGACACTTATTTTCCACGGTTTTCAAAAAGTTACATTACCAGTTATTGTTTCAGCTTCAGACTTATTGGTGGTGTAGCAATCTTGGCTGGTATGCAACCATTTAAAAAACGACTGAAAGAGAGAATTTTAGCAAAATCTTGTACAGTAAGTGACAACGAGTTTGTCCATTCAACAATCGTAATTTTAACAATGAATTCTGCAACACTGCTGAGGGTCGTGCTTTCAGCGTGGTTGCAGCATTTAGTAAAGAATATTAGAAAAAATGAATGTCGCCTACTGTACATTCGAAAGCTGATGCAAACTTAAATTTAACCTTCCTATGTGCTGCGAAGATTGTGTTGTGGACAGGAAACTTTTTTACGAGTAAAATTTTGAAACAGCAGAACACATTTTTTACCACAATGTACTTTCGAATTCAACTCACAAAAATGACAGTTTGGGACCCCAAAAGGTTCTGATTAAAGGCAACTAAATTCCTCCGACCTGGCTGCTTCACTCATACGTAAACTGCGCTAAAATGTAGTTCACACGACCGTGACGTGCATTGCTCTCTGATGCAAGCACGACGACACATCCGACGCTAGCTCATACTCATTTCGGGGCCGCGGCATGTGACGCATCGTATGAATGCTAAAAGGTAAACAAACATTGGAGCGATGGCTGCACGTTATGATCATCAACGTCTCCTGTCTGTTGCTGTGGTAAAATACCACACGTTAGTTTTATTTGAACAAGGTTGAAAAAAGATTCTGTGTTGATGTCGAAATTTACGCCCTGTCGTTGCCGACTATGTTACGTATATTAATTTATTGGCGATTTCAAGGAGGCATGCTTATTGCTTAGGGACCGGTCATTATGTATCGCTTGAGGGGGGAGACCCCCCCCCCCCCACCTTTCTTCGAACAGTAAGTTTACGCCCCTGCGATCAATCTCATTTTTTCCTCAAGACGGTTTTTTTTTCCATTACGCAGCCTAATTTGTGACTTCAGCTTTTAGTATTTATGCGGGCATCAAACACGGCGTTACTGTACAGCAACATCTTAAATAAAAGGCCTAAAATTGGGTCTGTTTTGAGTATACCATCAAAAAAAAAAAAAGCTGCTCCTAACCGACCCTAGTTGTAATTTAATTGGTACTGCAGCTAAACTTTTCCCCTTAGGCCTTATGTCTGCTACGACAATTTATGTCTGAAACTCAATCCGCAATTTAATTTCTTCTCCACCTTTGGTTTTGTCCATCACCGTGTCAGGGTCCTGACACCCCTGCTTCACCCCCTTCTTTCCTAGTTTCTTGAGGTACACACATAGGATAAACCTAATTGTCGATCCAATTCTCGTTTTCCCCTTTTCTTTACCGATTCGACGGCAAATATGTTGGTGGAATATATAAATGCGTTCGTCACCCACCATTTCTCCTGATAAGTTCAGAACAAGGTAAACTGGGATTGAAGCTGCGTGCCTCGAGGACGGCAGCTACTATCTTACTTGGCTTTCGCTCAGAAGCGGTAAGTCATGTGACTTGAAGGGCACGAAGAGGCTCTACGTCAGAGACTAGGCGCTGTCAATGTCGCGTGACGTCACCCTCAAAAGTAACCTTAGAAGCGTTGCAGCGCGAGTGAGAGACTCTTCGGACCGATTGGTTGAAAAGGACCTCACTAGCGTACGCTTGCCACATCTGTCATCGGGATCGTACCCTTAGACCATCAAATAAAAGGTAACTTAATTCATGCAAAACTATTTCCGGTAATGTATCGAGGAAAACTGTTAAAATGTACCGGAGGGCGTTATGTGCCTTTAACGTGCAACATCTGTCATCAGGATCGTACCCTTAGACCATCAAATAAAAGGTACATTAATTCGTATAAAACTATGTCCGTTAATGTATCGAGGAAAACTGTTAAAATAAACCGGAGGGAGTTATGTGATGTGCCTTTAATGGCCTGGCTAAATCATTGTCCTATTGCAGAATATAGTAGGAATTGTAGTTATTATTGTTGTGGAAATCTACGAAATTGCACATAATTATTGCCATATAATGTTACCAAAAAGGTGTATTTTCTATGCGTTGATGTATTATGTCGGTGTAGACAATGAGCAACTAGTCACAGCGCTTAATGAATAACCAGAAACTGCAAACACAGAAATCAATTCGAAGTGCAAAATATTGTTCTCCTGAATAGCTACTTCAAGTAAGCGAGCTGGCATCGTAGGACAAACACAATTAAAAATTCTACACATTTATGTACGTCAAGAAAGCTATGTTTAGTCGTCATAAAGTGTTTCTTGAAAATGCTACTGCGTGAATAAACTGCAATCATACATGGGGCTGCTTTGAGTTTAGCTCATCCTAGAGTATTGTTGCAAACTGCTTGCTTAGGGATGCAGAATACTAGTGCACTTTTTCGTACAAAGAATATTTTTATTGCGTAGTTTTCCATTAAAAAAACCACCTTAATGGTTTCTACCGTGAAACCATTATGATTTTGGAAATTGTTAAAATGTTGAAACGGATGCTCAATTTCACAACAACAGGCACTATACTCGCCTGGGCTGTCTTGCAAATTTTTGACAAACTTATTCACTGTAGTCTGTCTCCGTCAGGCTTGAGGAAACGCTGGTTTGGCTTTTTTTTTTACATAGCTGTTGTTGCTCGGATTTTTCTGAGATACAACAGCCATGTGAAAAAAAAAAGCGAAACCAGCATTCCCTCAAGTCTGATGAAGAGAGACGACAGTGAATAAGTCTGTCGAATAGTGGCAAGACACTGCAGACGAATTGAGCGTCCGTTTCTTAATTTTTAAAATTCCTGTAATTTTCCATCTTATTTAAAATAAATTTTTTCAAAATTGATAGCTGTTTCTACTCCTTCAGAAGAGCAGATTAACGCTGTCAGCACTTTTCACTGTCCTTCTTGCCTCATGACATTTAATCGTTCGCTGAAAAGAAATACAGTAGAACGTCAGTTATCCTAACATCCAAAACTCTGCCTCAGCCGAACCTCCCTATCTCTTTTGGAGGCAATATACAGTATTTATTGGCTAATACTTTAAATGTTGAACAATCATCTACTTGGTTAATGTTACTTCTCTGATAGTAGTTAAATTAGAACTCATTCAAGTTTGTAATTATTGCTGTGTAGGGGGCCCTTTATTAACCGGCTAGGTAAATGAAGCCTTGGTGACAATATCTTAAAATGACAACATAATTCGAAGCAATACATCTTCTCATTGCTTTTGCTTCCCTGCAATCACATTCTTCTTGATTCTTGAAATAGTGAAACAAATGCCAAATAATACACTGTGTTTAATTATGGATAGTTTACTCTTTCTTGCTGCTAGGTAGTTGGATAGCAAATTACTCCTTTATTGTTGTGCTGATCATGTTGCTGTGCAGTTACGAAGTCACTATTATAGAGGAGGGTGCACTTGTTCCATGAAAGAATGATTATTACAAAATGAACATATAAAAATAGTTCTTTCGTTGCCAAAACTAAAGGTTTAATGCAAAGGCAGAAACAGGGAATGAGGTGGAAATACGACCACTAAAAATTAAGTGGTTCTCAGGAATAGTATAAAAAAAATTGATTGGGAGCGAGTGATATTTTATTTTTATTTTTTATTTGCAACGTGCAATGGCTTTTTTTTTTACCAAAACAAAAACTAGTAGGCCACATCAATTTTTCCAACTACTTGTATCTCCACAGAGGGGTGCAGCCAGCAATGAGAAAGTCTAAATTAAGCTTAAAAGTGTTACAAGGTTTTTCACACTTGCCACATTCAAACGGTTTCTTTCCACAGGTTAATGGCATGCACCCTTAAATGAGACTTGCACGCAAAAGCCTTTTCACAAGCATCACATTCAAAAGGTTTCTTTCCACTGTGTACAAGTGCACTCGCTGTTAAAGTGTGCTGTGCCGCCAAAGCCTTTCTACATTCAACACATTTAAACGGTTTGCTCCAGCTGTGTGCAAGTCCATGCATTGTTAAATAACTTGTGAGAAAAAGTCTGTCCACACTCGACACATTTAAATGGCTTCTAACCACTGTGTATAATTGCATGCAGCGATAAACCACTCTTCTTGTCAAATGCCTTTCCACAATCATCACATTCAAACGTTTCTTACTTCCTGCAAATACTTACCTTCAGTAATATTGCTAAAACCACCTTTTACGCTATTTACTGCTCGCTTATGAACTAAAAACCCCATTTTTTATGTTCTCCCTAAGCTTTTTCTCCACTGCCGCCAGGTGGTGCTGCACGTCCTTACCGACGTCAGCGCCCCCACCAGTCCAACCGCATCACTTTTCGAGCACTTCATCGTGGATGGTTGTGCGAGTTTTTACTGCGTGCTTCGCGAATTAACCAACGTGTATTATGGACTACAACAACGGACTTCGATGTCAAGAAGTGGATCCGACGAGCGGCTTATTGGAAAGCAGCACGGTGGGAACAGGATCGAAGCACGGCAACGGTCGGTAGACGGTAGGCTTAACGGATACGGCCATGCCGGCGGTGTTTTTTGGTGGGCCGGTCGTTGCCGAGGGCAAGATGGCGGCCGAGAATGAAGCTTTTGTGATTCGTGGTTACGGTGGCGTCGTTGCCTCCCGTTCTTCCCCGGGATGTTGTTCGTGTTGGAATATCATTTTTTTCATGCAGATGGTGATTTGTAAAGTGAGCCAGTGGAGTTGTCACCGTCCCGCAAGGCAGGTACGTGCCGATCCGATGGCAGGCGTTAGGTGAGTGGCCGACAGTGGCGGTAAGTTGAAAACCAGTAGTGTTGAGAGGATGAATGGGACGACCGCTCCCGGTGGGGAAAATAGCGGTGCGGTTCCTACACTGAGTGGTAAAAAGCCGGCCACGGGCGCTGTCCGTGGTCCGACTATCCCAGCAAAAAAAAAAGTTGCAAGTGCCGCGTTTGGACATAATTGCAACGCTGGTTGAGCCGAGGGGTGCAAATTGAGGGCGGTTTTTAACCGGACCCACGCTGTCGCCACTGGCAACACGAGTAGCACCATCGGCGACACTCAGTAGCTACTAGACGCTGATGCAGCGGGACACATTGTCGCCGTTCTGTAGCCAGTTGACACCAGGAAAAGTAGTTGTGTGACGCTGACGCAGCGGGACCCATCATCGCCGTTCTGTAGCCAGTTGTCACCAGGGTAAGTAGCTGTTATGACGCTGACGCAGCGGGACACATTGTCGCCGTTCTGTGGCCAGTTGTCGCCAGGGAAAGTAGCTGTATGACGCTGACGCAGCGGGACACATCGTCGCCGTTTTGTAGCCAGTTGTCACCAGGGTAAGTAGCTATTATGACGCTGACGCAGCGGGACACATTGTCGCCGTTCTGTTGCCAGTTGTCACTTCGAGGGTGTCACATGTCGCTGGTGAGCGTGGCTGCTATGACACTGGCGCGGCAGGACCAATTTAAAAAAAAAAAAAAAAAAAAAAGTCGCCAGGTGTCGCTGCGCAGTCGTCATGTGTCGCCAACGGTATGGTGAGTGTCTCCATGGGCGTTTGCCCATAGGCCTATGTGTTTATGATATGTTAGGGTATGTTTACATTAATCGTTATTGCCTCTACATTTCTTTGGTCCTGGAATGGCAGCTGCGTTGGCTCCTGCGATATGCATCAAGACATGGTCTCACTGGAGTTTGGCAACTTGGACGGTTAGTACTATGGGTTTGAAGTAGGGTTCTTCCCCCTCCTATTGCCTTCGACTGTCTTCTCTTCCTTGGGTCCTTAGGCTGAGTGGGGGGTGGGGGGGGGGGTGAATCTGATGCCCTTTGGGGTCTGGCCGCTATACGCGGTCGCACGGGGCCACTATGCCCAATTTTTTTTTGCGAATCGCAAACAAGTTGTATTGTGTATGCATTGTTGCCTGTTAAGGTCAAACCAAAACATGTGAATGGAGCTGTAGCTTGTTCATCTGGTTCGAGTAAGAGTTCCCTTGGCTTAAGTATGAATCAGAAGGGGGACTTTAAATTACATGTTGAAGTTAAATCCAATTAAGTCGGTTCCTGTGGAAACCTGGCACTCGAGGCTCGGTCATCAGCGTAAATTGGGCCTGATAAATTTACATAACTCCAAGGTGGTACATGGATACTAGTGAGTGAAGCCTAACTCTCCTCAGTGTGAGGTCTGCAAGGTAACCAAATCGACTAGGGCCAGTTTTAAGGGTATTGGTGCTTTGCAGAGTAAGTAGCCCCTCGAGCTCCTTCACATGGATGTTTGGGGACCAAGTCGCACGGTATCCTTGGGTAATTGTAGATATGTGCTTACTTTACTTGATGATTATTCTCGTTATGCATGGGTGTTTCCCATCGCTAAGGAAAGCGATGTGTTTCAAACGTTTGTTGACTTTCGTGCCAGGAGTGAAAGACAATTTAGCCTCAACTTTGTAAATGTTCGCACGGACCGAGGTATGGAATTTTGTGATTATATATGTAGGTTGGGTATCAGATATCAGCGAACCAATGCCTACTCACCAGCTATGGCTGGAATCGCTAGGCAATTTAACCGCACGTTGGTAGAAGGGGTACGTGCAATACTTCACGAGACTTCTCTGCCACGCAATCTTGGGCAGAATTTGTATGTACGTTCACCTACCTGAAGCATAGGTACCCTCACTCATACTTAGGCTTTAGGGTCCCTTGTACATTATTGTTTGATCGAGGTGTATCAGTCAGACATTACGAAGACCTGGTGCAATGTGTTATGTACACTTCCATAAGCCGGGAAGGGATACCCTTGACGTTAAAGCTGGGAGGGGGTATTCATTGGCTATGCGGTAGACACAGTAGGATATAGGGTGGAGTCCCCAAACTTACTTGGTCGTTGAAACTAAACATGTAACAGTTGGTGAGGTTAAGTTATGGGGAAGGGAGAAGAGGTCCTTGCAGTATAGGCCTCAGAGTGTGCCCAAACCCAGTCTAAGTGCAACTACATTTAACTATGGAAAGGGACTTAGTTCGGGTACAGAGTCAGAATCGGATGGTAATTCTAGGGTAGAAGCAGAACATAAGACTAAGGGCCCACTAACCATTGAAGAAGTTCCTCCACGACCATTCATTCGTAGTAATAGTGTAGGCTCCTCCCCCAAATTGGCTCCTTTAGATTATCAGTATTGGTGTAGGGAAGTAGTAGTCCATCAGACGGGGCAAAGGGTAGGTAGGTTGGATGTGTACTATCACACCCCAGGTGGAATTATGTTCCGCAGTGTTAATGATGTCAAATAATATTGTGTAGAACGGGGATCTCAGTTTGAACCACTGTTCGATTTTAGGGGTAGACGAACACCTGATTTCGGAACTGTATCCACTAGTGGGCAGGATAGTCCTGTTGATTTCAGTGATGCTGCGGCATACGTGTGTATTGTTGGGCCAATTACCTATGCAGAAGCCATTGCCTCTCCTCACAAGTGTGAATGGGAACGGTCCATGGGAGACGACGTTGCGTCCTTTAAGAAAAGAGGGGTAGATAGAGGTTAATGTAACTATAGATATGGAAGTGGGGATGTAAATGGATATACAAGGTAGAAGAATACCGACGGAAGCGTTAGACGTTTCCGCTCCCGACTAGTAGCTCGGGGGTTTTGTCAAGCAAGCGGTGTGGATTTTGATGGAGTATTCAGCCCAGTTGTGAATTTTGTTTTAGGTTAGATTCTTTTATGTATTATTGGTATCCATTCTGAAGTGGACAAATGTTGATTTGGATATCCAGTGTGTGGTACGTTGGATTGCAAAACCTTCATGAAAATCCCCAAAGGATTCAAACCTGAGGTTCACCATGGTACGGTGTGGCTATTGCAAACGACCGTATATGGTCTTCACCAAAGTGGGTGACTGTGATAGGAAGAACTTAAAAAGCCATTAGTGATGATGGGATTTTCTCAGTTCTTGGGACTTACCTGTGTTTATCATTTTAGTTTGGTTGCAGTTTTATGTGGATGTTTTGCTTTTGTTAGCCAGAAACGAAACTCTTAGAGCAAATGTAGTAACGTTGCTTGTATCCAAATTCAAACTCAAGTCTTTCGAAGTAAAAAAAAAAAAAAAAAAAAACAATTAGGTGTTGCCTTCCTAAGAATTGATGGCATGACAGTAATTCATCAAATCTTACTTTTCACAACTCACGGAGAGGTATGACGTCGATGAAACGTGTACGGTGCGTGTACCAGTACGTGTGCCAGTTCATGTCTGCAGGTACTGGTGTTCAAACGAGGCGTGACGAAGATGAGACAAGTGTACATTTCCCATACAGGTCACTAGTAGAAAGTTGTTGTATGGAGCTTCTAGAACAAGGCCTGATATTCTTTTGGGTGTTATGGTATTGTCCCAATATACCAATGCCTTTACGTCCATTCATATTCGCTTATTGTTGACCATACTGCGATACTTATGTACTGTCAGTACGAAACATTATGCTATTGATCTTTCAAGTGTCACAGGATCTGAATCGTATGCATGTGTAGCTGCATCTTGGGCAGCCGATAGAGTCGACCGGCGTAGTTTCGGTGGGCACATTGTATTCTTGGGTAGCGTGCCTGTTTTGTGGGGCTGTGAAAGCAGGGTATGGTGTGCCTCAGTACAATGGTGGCGGAATTCTTTGCAATGTTTCCAGCTGTAAGAGTGTTGGCCTGGCTACACAGTGCATGTCACATTCGGTATTGGCACCGTTGGCTACAACACCTTCATTGTACTGTGGCTCCCATTCTGCCATCCACTTTACTAGGAATGAGGTGAGAATCTTGAGGTCAAAGCACATTGCCATTAAATGTATGTTTTTGGGGGATTGGCTACGAAAGCTATATTTCTGTTTATATAACGTGCCGTCTGCACTAAATGGTGCAGACATGTTGTCGGAATGGCTGAACCCAGGGCGGTTGAATAGGCTATGTTCAGCGGCGTTCTATAATGTGACTCATAAGTAATGTTATACCTTCTGTAGCATTGTGTTTGCATGAGACGGATGGGAGAGTGTGTTGGTTGTCATAGCCTAACTATGAATGGTTCTTCCCAGCAGAGGGTTTACAGTGTTCATGTCGTTGTTTAATATGTCAAGGTAGTGTTAAAGGCCTGAAACTGAAATGTACTTTCCCCAATTCAGGAAAGAGTGTTTGGAAGCCTGGTCGGTGGTTATGCATTGTGCATGCCTGGAGAATTGTATCTGGCTGATCAAGCGCTTTAGCCTAGTAGGGAGATACCTTCCGGTTTCGAATGGAGCGAACGCTCACTCGCGTTCTGGTGTTGATGCGGGCAGCAAGGGATGCAAGCTGCAGTCATGTTGTTTACGCCGTGTTTGTTTTAAGCGATGTGGTCAAGTGTTGTACCTTTCGAAATGTCGCTATTACATGTACAGTTGTACTTCAGTATTTCTTCTGGACCTGCTTTGAAACAATACGGTAATTGTAGGTTTAGGATTTCGCTGGAGTAACGCGGACATTTCTTACACTCTTGGTGCGGGACGCCGCTGGACGTAGCAGTAGCAGCGTGCTCCCTGCGCCACCCGCCCCTGTTTGTGCGTACTTCTTTGGGGGTCCCGAGTGGCCTGGGGCGGGCGTATCTGTGGTGCAAGCCATGTTGTGACTGGCCAGGCTTTCTGGGGGTGAAGCCCGAGTCGGTGTGCCTTGTTTCAGTGTGTTATTCTGGCTGTGCTCCATTACGGCAATTCTAGTGGAGCGGGCCGGTTTTCTGGGCTTGTGTGCCTTGTTCCTGAGCTAGGTTCTCAAGGATGAGGTGGAGGCACTGCCACGCGTTGGGCTAACTAACCCGACTGTTGGTTGGGGACCATGGGCCTCTCTCTATGGGGGCATGGCGTCGCTGGATACCTGGTCCTGGTGGGTTGGTTGCCTTTTGGTTCTTTATTAGTGTTTTGGTGGCAGTGTGTGTGTGGTTTAGTAAGCTTGTTCTCCGGGGTTCCTGATTGGGGTGGTGATTCCCGCCTCCTGTCTGACAAATTCAGCAATATTACTGAAGGTAAGTATTTGCAGGAAGTAAGAAACGAAAATTTTAACTAGTGAAAATTAGTTTTTACTTACCTAAAATACTTATCTTCAGTAAGGACCCGCCCGCCTCCCCGCAATTACTGAACCGGAGTACCCGTGAAAAAGTGATGCGGTTGGATTGGTGGGGGCGCTGACGTCGGTGGGATAGTCGGACCATGGACAGCGCCCGTGGCCGGCTTTTTACCACTCAGTGTAGGAACCGCACCGCTATTTTCCCCACCGGGAGCGGTCGTCCCATTCATCCTCTCAACACTACTGGTTTTCAACTTACCGCCACTGTCGGCCACTCACCTAACGCTCGCCATCGGATCGGCACGTACCTGCCTTGCGGGACGATGACAACTCCACTGGCTCAATTTACAAATCACCATCTGCGTGAAAAAAATGATATTTCAACACGAACAACATCCCGGGGAAGAACGGGAGGCAACGACGCCTCCGTAACCACGAATCACAAAAGCTTCATTCTCGGCCGCCATCTTGCCCTCGGTAACGACCGGCCCACCAAAAAACACCGCCGGCATGGCCGTATCCGTTAAGCCTACCGTCTACCGACCGTTGCCGTGCTTCGACCCTGTTCCTACCGTGCTGCTTTCCACTTGACATCGAAGTCCGTTGTTGTAGTCCATAATACGCGTTGGTTAATTCGCGAAGCACGCAGTAAAAACTCGCACAACCATCCACGATGGAGTGCTCGAAAAGTGATGCGGTTGGACTGGTGGGGGCACTGACGTCGGTAAGGACGTGCAGCGCCACCTGGCGACAGTGGAGAAAAGCTTAGGGAGAACATAAAAAATAGGGTTTTTAGTTCATAAGCGAGCAGTAAATAGCGTAAAAGGTGGTTTTAGCAATATTACTGAAGGTAAGTATTTTAGGTAAGTAAAAACTAATTTTCACTAGTTAAAATTTTTGTTTTCTTTCACTGTCCAGAAGTTCATGCACTGGGCATGTGCATGCTTTTCCATATTCAACACACTTTAACGATTTCTTTCCGTGGCTTATAACTTCGTGTTACGTTAAATAAAACTTGTTCACAAAAGCCTTTCAGCACTCGCCAGATTCAATAGGTTCTTTCTGCTGCATAAAATTAGACTTGTGCATAAACGCCTTTCCACACTCAACACATTCAATGATTTCTGTTAACTGTGTACAAGTATAAGGTATTCTAAAACGAAACCATTTTCCCAGTTCTGCAGCAGCCGAAACCGACGTGTTTAAGGGCACTGACAAGCATTTGTGATTCTCAGTCTTTGCAACTTGGAATGATGATGACGCTAGCGTATCGTGCAGCATAAGAAACCCATCTCCACAATAGTTACGTCCATTAATGATATCCTGAAAAATCTCCCAACAACATAGTGGATTCGTTTACTTGATATGAAGTAAACTTTGTCACAATTCTCGTTCCGAGAAAATTTCAAACATACTTGGAGCATCGACTCAAATGGCAATCGCATGAATGGAGCTCAAGCTGGCATGGTCAGCGGCTCCAGGACGAGTTTGATTAAAATGTTGATGCACGATTGGAATTTTTTATTTTATTTTTTGATTCAGGCTTTAAAAAATGTAATGCACTAAGAAAACAACCATGTGGGCACTCTGGAGAACCACTGTATTAACTTTTAATGACGTAAAGGCTACAAATTTGTAAGTCATCACAGCTATGTGCTGAACGACAACGAGGCTGTAAAAACTAACAACATTTCTTGAGCTTAAGATAAAATAAGAATGAAATTCCTTATTGCTGAAAACTTGTCATATTACATTTGTAGTCAACTGGGACAAATGGCAACGGCCAGACGATTCAAATGAAGAAATAACTCAAAAGGATCCAGAAGAAGCTCATTGCGAAGATCCAGATTTTAACGTATGTTTTTTTACTGGTAGATCATAGTCAAGGCATGTGTTTTAATATATGTAATAATGTAACAATACTAAGGCTGCTTTTTTTCCCATCGTTGACCAGATGGATGCTGACTATGACGCCACTAAAGACACACTGAAAGAAATGTTAAATGCATCCAAGAGCAGAAAGATGCGACGTAAATCTAAATTTGCTGAATTAGCCAGCAGAAAGAAACCGGTCTTTGATCCAGGTAAGGTTTTGTCAAAAATATAAAGTAATTCAATTTGGCCTCACCGTTGTACAGTATTATTATTATTAGTATTAGTTTCTACAGGTAGATATAGAAGTCATTACTCCCAAACTCTACTTTTACCATTTTTATCCTTCACATACAGATGTGATGTGGCACTACATAGCACCTCCGTAAAACCCCACCTAGCGTGTGTGTGCATGATTGCAAGGTGGCACAACCTGTCAATTGAAGCACACCAGGTGAAGAATCGTCATGCTGAGATGAACTCCGTTCTCCTCAGGTGTGTAATTGAGAATGGGTGAAGGTGAAGTAAACCCGTTGAAAGAAGAATCATCGGCTTGTTGTGATTGTGAAGTTTCTCCACAAGAAACTGGTACCTCAAACAAAGGACTCTGGCCATAAGAAAAACCGGAGAAAAGAATGAGGACAGATTTGGTGATGGAGAACTACCGGCTTCAATAAGCACTGCAACGCGTGAGAAAATGTTAAGAGTGAGAGGAATGAAAAGAAATCCTAAGAACAGTCAATTAGGGACTGTAGAAAAAGTGTTGGGAAGCAATTTAAAGGAAGAGAAATAGAGCAAGGAAGTATTTTTTCATTGACTGCAATGACTTTTTGGTGGAGGAGCGATAACTCGAAACGGTGAGATCAGCATCAAATGTCAACCCGTTAAAAAAGCATGACAGGTAGTAAATGCCCCGAATGTCCATTTCCTGGCAACAAATTACAAGAAATTGACAGAATATTTACGTGTGATGACCACAAATTGTATAGCGCTATAGGTAATTTGTACTGGAAGGAACTGCAGTTACTCAAAAGAGCGGCAGAAAAAGCTTTTTTAGTGTGCCCAGAGCGAAAGGAAGTGCTAGAGAGGAAGCGACAACGGGACAGACGACATTGCCAGCAGCCATGGACACAAACAGATATGTCTTGCACATCGTTGGTTGTGTCTAAAAAAATTAAGATCTTTATTTCTATCAGGCACTTCACCTTCATTCACGTGTCCTGAATAAATGAGTTAGAACCAGTGCAGATCAACCCGTAAGTTTTGAGAGCGATTAAACCTTGCCAGGTTTCCCTTCGATCTTGGCTCATATTTTGGAGAACATCAAAGAATCTTGCAATTGTTCAGAGGCCTGAATGAAACCGATAGATGCAAAAACGTCACCAGAAGTCAGCCACTTCATCTAACTTCTACAGTTTGATCCAAACTCTTCGTAGCCTCCTGAGGCATTGTTATCTCTAACTTTGGAGATGTTATGCTGTCTGGGGACAGCTACTTACTCTTGGCCTTTACACACTGCAATGCAGGGGTCAGACAAAAAGCCAGACCTGTCATCCCAGGATATGGCTCTTAGGACTTTGGACCTATGCCCAAATAGCTAATTTTTCTCTTCAAGATATTTTTGAAGATGTTTACTTGTTACCAAATAAAATGCAAGTGAAATCCCTAGGAGGTCATTTCTATTGAAAGGGATAACACCTAACGGTGAGATGACCGCGTGTGTTCGACAAGTGGCGAAAGTCCCGGATTTATGGCCGTTTTGGCACCTTTTTAGCTGTGATATTCCTAATCACCCCGTTGGCTCATGACCCAGCCACAATGAACTACGTGGAATTTGAGTCAGCTTTGGAATTGGTGATTGCTATAGCTGAAGCTTTTTTTCAACGAAACTATAACCGTTACAGCATAATATCATTTAGATTGCCGCGATAGTTTGCTGTGCAGTGATCACGTCGGATGCACCACATGTTCCGTCGGTCAAGTGATAAAACTATGCAAATATGGAGATATGCAGGCCATCTTAGAAGGATATTGTTTCAATGTGAAATGACCCCTTTTGCCTAAGAAACATATTTCGGCTGCTTTTACAGCAACTTTCTAAACAAGTATCAACGATGTCATGGTAGCCATCGACTGTTATTCTTTCAGCTACTGTACAGCCTTCTGACGTTCATACAACCAGATTTTCATACACCTTCATCGACCCATGTCATGCTTGCTGAACCGACTGTTAACACTGACACCATACAAAATTCGCGCACTCGCGTCCGATGCCTAACCTATACATTCTGCCTATGCCAGAGAAAGGGACCTCTTCCAATCTTTATTAGCTTCCTGTCCCTAATATGCCTTTCCCGTCCGTGTTTGGACTCTCTCCTAATAGATCATAAATCTGCTGAGACAATTTTTGGGAAACTGCAGCAGTTCTGCCTTGGAAGCTATACAGCACCTCGGCTTATAACCAGTGAAGTGGGGGGGGGGGGGGAGGTGTCGTAGGGATTAACAATGACGCCGGGTCGAGGGGGCTCGTAGGAACATCTCATTGCTCATCTACTGATGAGCCAGTCATAAAAACAAGAAGTAATAAAATCAAAGGATGCTGGACTGATCTGATTACAGCTCGTTAGAAAATTTCGGAAATTTCAACAACCAAAACAGAAACCGTCTTAAAATTTACTGTTTGTTGTGTTCTCTGATGTTGCATGGGATGGTATTACTTCTCATGTTTTTTTGCTTTTGCTGATGATGGAAAGTTGGACAGAAAGATTTGCAGCATTAACGACTGTGAGGCGCTTCAGTGTGATTTGGACAGGTTGGTGGTGTGGACCAAGGATGCCACGATGACGCTGTATATTGCTTGGCGGTCAGGATAGTTGGCTTTTCCTTACAAAATTGATGGAGTTTCCCTTAATGTGGTGGAGACTTAAGAAGGATTTAGGGGTGAGCGTTCTGCGAATGGAAAGCGGGCTAATCAGTGTGCTGCTGTTGCGACCAAGGCTAACTGAGCCCTTGGCCTTTTATGGCAGGCACACGGTCGCCGAATGTGTTAGTGCCGGCTTATAAAGCCTTAGTCAAGACCTTTGTTAGAACATTGTTCTCCTGTCTGGTCCCCTTATCTGTTGGGTGACATTAGGAATGTTGAGGCAGTGCAAAGAAGATTTACTAGGATGTTTGGAATTTTCGTCACTCTGAATATGGTGAACGGCTGGACTCGCTTAGGTTGGAAACGTTTGCTGATAGAAGACATAATCTCGTTCTAATTTGTGTCTTCAAGCTCCCGAGTGGACTCATTGACATCGACTGGAGGGTGTATAGGTTTGCTGGACCTCATATTTCTTCGGCGATGTTGGGTGTATGTTCAGAGGTTATGCTTTGGTGGCAGGGTGGTCAGAGTATTAAACAAGCATGCTCTACCTGAGAATTCAAATGTGCGCCCTCCCTTGGTATTTTTCAGCGTTGCCTGTCTTTGTGCAATACCACGAAAGTTGCCGGCTTTCACGGTCAAACCTCAGAAAACTATCGCAGAAAACTCAGTGTTTAAAACCTTTTTGAATGATGTCAGAAAGGCCAATTTTTACATCCTTTTAATTGCTATGAAGAGAAATGGAGGTTGAGGGGAAAGCTGTTACGCCTGTGCAACAACACAGTTAAATACCTAGTCCACTTTTACCCCAGGTAGGGAGAAGTGGCCAGTAATCATACCTTAAGCAGTGGGGCATTCGTTTTTCCGACTATCTTTCTGTTCACAGCTTAAAGCGCTTAGTTAATTTTGCAGCAGAACAAAGAGTGGGTGTCAACTCCACTGTAGGACTATGCGAAAATCGAAACTTTCGATTCGATTTAAATTTTATTATGTTGTCGAAATGGAATCGAATCCATCCAAATCAAAATCGACGATAAACGAGATTCCCATCGAGTAACGAGGTCCCCATGGAGAAACGCGATGAATTATTTTAGATTTTGAGAAATTCTTTCAATAAATAAACTTAAATAAAGTTTAACATAAAAACAAGAATTAAATAAAACATTGACTTTAGTAAAACAATGTGTAATGACTTCGGTTTATGTGGATGTATGGTACCATATTTAACCATTGCTAAAATAATGCCCAAAAAGTACAACAGTTAAATTTCCTTTTAGACTCCAGTGTAAATTTAACGATCAACTAAGGGGCAATAATTAGCCAAACTTGCACAACTGTACGAAATTATATTAAAGACAGTCACTTACGCAAAACCAAAAATCGTCCAAGTTCCACAATTCAAACTTGCAAATTTTCGACTATCTCTACTGACAGTCTTCTTCAGGCAAGAGTCATAAGACTTGCACAACAACAACCACCAACGAACTTTCCCAAGTCCACTACATTCAAATTTCCCTCCCCTCTCCCAGTGAGCCTTGGAACTCAGTCAGCTCTCAAGCTCACTGTGTGAGTTGGCTCCCTCATCAATACTGTTGCTGAATGAAGGTAAGAATTTTTGCCAGCTTTTCGTCAGTTTTTGATTTAGTTCTGCTGTCACTATTCTTTCTATCTGCTGATGTGCTGATTTTTGCACGTTCATAAGTGGTATCTTCCTATCTTGGCAGTTTTGAATGGCGATGGCCTCCAACTAGGACTGTGCGAAAATCGAAACTTTCGATTGGATTTCGATTTTATTACGTTGTCGACATCGAATCGAATCCGTCCAAATCAAAATCGATCCCAGTTGCGTAATTTTCGATTTTGTGAACACACAATTCAAAGTTTACTTCACAAGTATTGGAGTAAGATTAGTTTACATAACGTAATTACTGAAACTTGATAATTTTTTCAAAGGCTAAACTTTACAAAATAGTTTGAAATCGAAAAAGAAAAAAATTGAATTTCGCAGTCGAATAATTATCGAAATCGAGATGTTCTTCCCCAAAATCGAATCGAACCCAAAATGTTAAACACCCCTACCTCCAACGCACGGAGGTGTGCTTCCCTGCTCGTGTCCAACTTCAGCATCACCTTGGTATTATCCCTGTCTGTTTGGTGTTTACTCTTTTCACAGTGCAAGGCTACAGCGCTCTTCTTGTCTCCGTCAATGGTGACTTGTGCATGTTCCTTGACTCGGACGCAAATTTGCCTTTTCTTTATGCTGTAAAAGTCCAAAACCTGTCAATTTTTGCATTTTTGCAATGCCAGCTTCGCCGCCCGCCACTATACTTGCGCATTGGCGTGGGCCCGCTGCCTCCTGCTCCCGGCTCTGAAGTCCCAGATCATCACCTCGTCTAGCTCCAACGGCCTCAATTGCCTCACTGTGCTCTCACCACCAGACCTAGTCGGTGTGGGCAAGCACTTTGCTGCATTCACCAGCAACTACCACTGTGTTATAAGACCGGCTTTCCACCAGACGCAAGCTCCCTAGCTCTACGGATTCTCCCTGTCACCGTCCTTTCACCACCATCTGCTGTTGGGGTTGCTAAGAGGTGTAACCTTATGGCACACCTACCAGCCACGGAACGTTCCACTGTGTACTCGCCGATCCCGGAAGCATCTACATTCTCGGCCTCTCCTACGCCCGCCTTATCGCCCTTTCACTCACGACCAACGCCGGGTCTTCACCGTAGTCCTCGCCGACGACGGCTCGATCCTTCCCGATGCATCCTTCAACACTTCTTTCATCGCTGTTACTATTCAAGATCGCCTTAGCACCCTTTCACCCACGTCCAACGCTGGGTCTCCACCGCTGTCCTCGCCGCCGACGGCTCGACTCCTCCCGATGCATCCTTCAACACTCCTTTCATCGCTGTTACTTTGAAGATCTGCTTAACTCCCTTTCACCCACGTCCTACGCTGGGTTTCCACCGCAGTCCTCGCCGCTGACGGCTCAACTCTTCCCGATACATCCTTCAACACTCCTTTCATCACTGACACTATTCTAGTTCAGCTCACTGTCCTTTCACTCACGACCAACGCCGGGTCTCCACTGTAGTCCTCGCTGACGACGGCTCGTCCCTTCCCGATGCATCCATCAACACTCCTTTCATCGCTGTTACTGTTCAAGATCTGCATAACATCCTTTCACCCACGTCCAACGTTGGGTCTCCACCCTCGACGGCTCGACTCCTCCCGATGCATCCTTAACACTCCTTTCATCGCGGTCACTATTCAAGATCATCTCACTGTCCTTTCACCCACGACCAACACTGGGCCTTCTCCGTAGTCCTCGCCGCCGACGGCTCGACCTACCCCGATATGTCCATCAATACTCCTTTCATTACCATTACTGGTCAAAATCTGCTACTGCAGGACGGCCAATGGGCTCCTCCCACTACCTGATAGATGTCTTGTTTCTCTGTGAATCCTGCAAGGTAATCAACTGCAAAGTCACATGTCCTTCACTTGGCTGCTGCCGCATCTCGTCAACTTCCACCTAGGAATCACAGCGTTCCTACAGTAATCCTCCATATCTTGTGCCTGCAACACTCGCATCCAGACTTTGTTAGCCTTAAAAGCCTTAAAGTAAAGAAGCCTAAAGACCCTTGTGCTTCCGACATTTACGCTGGCAGAACCCCTTCTGTCGACCATCCTGGAACATGCAACTGTCCTGGTCTCTCCAATCCAAACAGACTCAATCCTCACAAAAATGTGTGCCAGTTCCATCTCAAGTGTGACTATTACGATAACCCATGTTACATATGTGTTACCATCCCTTTCCATATCTGGAGACAAATCGCCTCCATGCAACTTGCGTTGGCGCTGCGAAAACCCCAAAACAAAGCTGCCGCCGACTCAAGGTGAAAATCCAAAGAACTTCCGAGCCTTCAACTCCGTCTCTGCCCACACCCCTTCTCAGCAACACCAGGGAAAATTCCAGCTTCAACAGTTTTAACTCCCGTTTCCCAGCAGTCTTAAATTAATTTAATTTAATAATAATAATAGGTTCGTTGCAAACACAACCGGAATGGCAAGGACCTGGTGGTCACTAACTGCCATCCGAAGTTAAAAATTACAAAACTTAAACAGTTTAAAAGTTTAAAACAAATACGATTGCTCGGCTACAGTACAATTGATGGTATTGGGTTGGGGTTACAAATGCCTTACCACCAAGGTTAGACCTACCAGGGACACAAAGGTCCCCGATGGCATCGCCAAACGTGAGGGACAAATGAGGGGAAAAGCCGGGTATCATTGCCAATGTTTAAAAAATAAAAAATAAATAAATGCATCGTAGCTTAAAGCTTAGCCAAAACCGATTGTCAATCCTAATACGATAATAAAAATAATAAAATTAATAAAAATAAAAATAATAATAATAATAATAATAAGATCTATTACCCACAAGAAACAAAATAAAAGAAATAGGAAGGGAAATTTTCATTCCACTTACACCAGTCTAAGTTATTAAGTTTAAAACAAAATAAAATACAATTAGGATTAAAAACATTTCATAAATTGTGATAGATCCACCTTTTTAAGACCTCGCTTAAAACACCCCAGATTCCCAGCTTCGATCAACTCAGGGGGTAGGCTATTCCATGGGCCAACAACCCTATTAGAGAAGAAATATCTGGCACAATTTTTCTTCTTTGTTGTAGGTACCGTCAATTTAAGACGGTGGCCCCTGGTGAACATATTTCCTCGCACCACAAAATAAATCTTAGGATCCACGTCAATGAACCCCCTCAGCATGGAGAAAGTAAGGCAGAGATCAGCCACCAGCCGTCTACGTTCCAATGATTCGAGGTGTAGATGTGCTAATCGTTGCGCATACGTCAAGTTTCAGCAACCACGTAAGTACTTTGTGAAGGATCTCTGCACCGGCTCAACTAGTTTAATGTCCTTCACAAGGTACGGAGACCAAACTGGACTAGCGTACTCCACAATGGGTCGCACATATGCAATAAATGCCCTAATCAGAGTCGTTTCGTCCCCCGACACAAAACAGCCCTTAATAAGATAGCTAGTTTGTTTTGCTCTTGCCGTAATATGATTGCAGTGGTTAGTAAATTTGAGATTGGCCGAAATATGAACTCCAAGATCTTTGATGGTTTGCTTAGTTTCCAGATTTATGTTATTTATTTCATATATGAAGTTTCTATTATTTCGACCCAGAGGTAGTGTAATACATTTACTGATATTTATAGGCAATTGCCATGTATTTGACCAATTGTAGATAGTGTTAACCTCACGCTGCAAAGTTTCATTGTCATCATCGCTTTCTACGCTACCATAAAGTTTTATATCATCCGCAAATTTTGGCATTCGAATACCACTGCCATCATTCCGAAGATCTGAAATAAAAATCATGAATAGGAGCGGACCAATTACAGAACCCTGTGGTACACCACTGGTAACTTAACCAACGTCCGAAAGTGATTCTCCTACCGATACTCTTTGCGTCCTATTTGCCAGAAAATCTTTTATCCAATTAAAAGTTTTCTTCCCTATTTTTAACATGTTAAGTTTACTGAGCAATTTGGAATGAACGACCGAATCAAAGGCCTTGGCAAAATCTACACAGATAAGATCAACCGGTATATTTTTTTCAAGTGAGTCTGTCCAATCCCTTACACAACTGAGTAATTGTGTGGTTGTGGAACGGCCAGGCAGGAAGCCAAACTGGTCGCATGGGACAAGTTGATGTTTATACAGATGTTCCTGTAACGCATCTCTGATTATACGTTCTAGAATTCTGCAGGGGATACATGTTAGAGATATTGGACGGTAGTTGACTGGCTCAGCAGTATTTCCTTTTTTGAAGATCGGAACAACTTTTGCCTTTCTCCAGCAATTTGGCACACTGCCCGTTTCAATTGAAAATTTAAGTATTATGAATAAAGGATATGAGAGTTCGCATGCAAATGCCTTATAAAAAGTAGACGAGAACCCGTCAGGGCAAATTGCTGCACTTGTTTTAAGTTTACTTAATTTATCATTGATAGTTTGTAAATTAAATGTTACAGGCTCCATCTCAGTTATATTAGTAGGAGTCAGACTATTACAGATCAGTGCATTATCATTAATATTATTGTCTTCAACAAAGTTCTTGCAGAATGTAACATTGAATGCATTGGCTTTATCCACCTCATCAGTTATTAATTTATTTTCAAAGTGGAGCGATGGCAATTTGGTTGCATTATGTGTTTTACGCCTAATATGTCGGTAAATAGAACCAATGGTTCCTTCTTGTATCATTTTGTTTTCCCGGGTTATTTCACGGTTTTTTAATGCAATTTTTAGTTTATTTCGAACTCTATTATAGTTTTCCTTATTGGACGAATCGACTTTCTTTTCTACTTTTAACTTTTTCCAGAGTTTCTTTTTTGTTCGGAGCAGTTTCTTAATTTCCTTAGGTATTCTCCTTTCAATGTTAGATTTATTACAGATAATTTTGCTCGATTGTTCTACCAAATTGGTGAGAGTGGTATGGAATACGTTCCAAATGTGTTCAACACTTTTTGTGCAAGGAAGATGAGAGTTCCAGTTTATTTTATTAAGTTTGTCACGTAAAATTTCGAAGTTTATTTTTTTTCGGTGTTTACGGAGAATATCTGTTTTGAGGTGGTCGTCAACATTTAGATTAAAGAGAACCATATTATGATCACTGGTCCCGAGACCAGGCCCAACATGTACATCACATACAGATCTTTCATTGTCCACCAGAATCAGATCAAGAATATTACTATTCCTCGTGGGCTCAGTTACCAGTTGCACCAAACCCAATTCAAGAGTACAGTCCAAAAAGCTTTGCTGATGTATATCAGTCGAACTGTATGTCTTCCAGTCTATGCAAGACATATTGAAGTCACCCAAAATTAAATTTGTGTGGCCATTATCCTGAGTTGATCGAAGAAAGTTACATACATTTTTTACCTGAACGCTTTCTCTGCCGTACGGCAGATAGCAACAAGTTAACTTTAATTTATGCGCTGGGAGGAGTATGCTGAGCGATTCACTACACTCCGATGACATAACGTTGCCTATGACAATATTGTCGCGTAGTAGGACAGCCACTCCACCCCCACGGCTATCTCTGTCCCTCCTAAAAATACAATAAGGGTGGCCCTGCACAATCATAGCATCCGTGATTGAAGCATTAAAATGTCTCCACTATCACAACAATGTCAAATGATTTTTCAATTAAAACAATATTAAGATCTGTAAGTTTACCAACTGCACTTTGAGCATTAAAAAGACAACCTGATAGCTGGTTTCCCTCCCGCTGAATATAACCATCCAAAAGGTTGCTGTCAGCCACCAACCTCGGCTGCTCATGTCTACAAGGGATAGCTTGTTTGACTACATTTTCATAAAAAACGGATATGTAACCAATCTGTTTTTCGACGTTATCGGCAACGTTCCAGGATATACAGTTCACACCGCTGCATCCTGTGGGACAACAATTATGTCTGTTACTGCATTCTAGTTTTCCTCACTAGAGAAGAACCCGTCATGGTACCTAAATTTGGTCCAGTAAGTGGAAATAGTTCGTTCCAGCACAGCCTTTCCAGTGTGCGAGAGGTGTAGTCCATCCGAAGCAAGAAGATTTACATCATCACAGATCTGATGCCAGAGTGAAATAAAGCCAAGTCGTCTTGTTTTGCATTCAATCTGTAAGTTACCATTACATTTCACAAGATGCGTTAATTGACCCCGATCGAATCTTCTAAATCTATTCAAACTAGGGAATAGGCCTACGATGCTAATACGTGTGTTTGGGGCGACACGCATAATTTCGTCGACGAATATACCAAGTCTGCTTGCAATTTCACCAAGGGAGTCTGTACGCACGTTATTTGTACCCAGGCATAATTCCTCTGACGTTTTCTTCCTGTTTCACAATATTAGTGATGGATTTCGAGATCTGCTCGATTCTGGCACCTGGGAAACACCAGGTTTTCGATGTATGGCCGGATTTCCGTTCCAGTTTTACGTGCCTCACATGTGAGTCTCCGATGATCAGGATTTTTCTTTGAAGGCTACTGTCATTTTCGTCGATCGTGGATTTTTCAGCTTGAGTGTTATATGTTGGAATGCGGTAACGTTGGCGTGGTGATACTGTGCGGAAAAGTGTAACCCGTCACGTGATGTCCCAACTGTTGTTTTATGGCGATGGTAGTGATTTCCTTTAAATTTCCCTGCTCCACCTCTTCCATGTTGTCGCATCTGATCTGCCATATTGTTCTGTGAAGGATATCCTCTTCCTTTACCATTTGCCGTAGTAACCACTTCCACTTCAGAACTAGCAGTTGGTACTCCGTTCACTTTGTCAACATGCGCCGATAGTAAATTGACTTCTCCCTTCGCAGAAACAATTGTACTAATGACGAAATTTGTTTCGCCTCCTTTAGTTAGCTTCGCTTCTATTTCGTTTTTGTCAACTACGACGTCCACGTCGTTGTTCACTTTGTACTGCTGCGTAAGATTTACACTAATGTCTGCTAGCATGGCGACTTGGTTCAAGAACATTTGCTCAATTTTTTCTTCGAGACTCTTAAGACTCTCTCTCTCATTGTGTTCTCCATAGAGTTCATAAAGTGTATTATTTTCATGTTCAAATCGTCAGATTTCAAGGAGAACAAATTTGCAGTCTTATCCTGTGGCACGTCGTCAAGTGCATCAGCTATCAGTGACTGGTCGTAATTCTTTGTCTCGTGTACAGCATTCGGGAGTGGCTCCGAAATCGCTGCACTGAGACTTTGAAGTAAAAGGTTAACTGCATTTAGATCAAAATCACGCTCTAGTCTATCTAAGTTGACAACCTTCTTTAGATGTTCCACTTCATTATGTAAGTTTATCATAGTTGTTTCCAAGTCGTTTAAAGATGATTTGTTTTTATTTATGATGGCTGGATTTTTGTCTGAAGAGTGCTTTGTTTTAGAACAGTTTAAGTCCTCTGTTAATTCTGAAAGACAGAGACTAGCAAGGGAAGAGTTATTTGGGGTACTCGGTGTGTTGGCTGATAATGGACCATCAAAAGAAGTAGAATTCATTACTTGAACAGGGGTAGATGACATATTCCACGGTAGTTCAGCATAAGACGCACCTACCCTTACCACATTTTCATGTCGAGCTCCTTTCTTTGTCTTGCCCTTCTTAGCGTGACCAAGTTTGCTTGTAGGCTTTCTTATTGTAATATTTATGAATTTTGACTTCTTCACAGACTTTTGTACCGTGTGTATGCGGGAAGGCTTAGTGACTGAATGTTGTCCAGCGTTATCCATAATAGAGCAAACCATTAAAAACAGGAAAACTCTCCCGGGTCGATTAACGTTGTCCTAAATTATAGCTTACAGTACTTGTCTTCTTAGGATGTCACGAAAAAGTACCAAAAAAAGTGTGTAAAAATTCGATCTTTGAGGGGAAGTGGGTCGGGGCATCTCAAGTAGCCACCCAGGTTCAAAACTTCGACGAAAAAAAAAAAAAAAATTTCAGTAAGAATGGTCCTTGGCTGGGCTTGAACCAGGAGTGCAATTTGTATTGGGTAATATGATTTTCAACATGGCTGCCCCCACCAGCTGGATGTCAACACACACTTCAAACACTGAAAAATCCGTCAAGATGATCAGCAAACAGTCTCAAAAGCACTCACAATGTTCCAGGGGTATTCATGTTCAAGGTAACTCACCAAAGTGGATCCTACTGCTGCAGATACCACAACAGAAGCCAAAATACCCGGAGCACCAGTAGCACACAACCAGCTATCGGGAGTAACGAAGCGCCCCCGATACAATTTAATACAACAATATGTCGTCGGTTTCCCCGTAGGGAAGGTGACAAACTTCATTACAAAAAAAAAGTGGCTTTTTACGAAGACCCAAAGGTAGGGAAAAGTAAACAAAACAATACCAAAAAAAAAATAAACAGTAATGGTCAGAGGAAGCATCCTTAACAATTAGTTATACTGAAACATGGTGTCGGCAGATACATGGGCGTCCAACCTGTTTTTAAAAACATTAATCGAAGGTGCATTAACAACAAAATCAGGCAACGAGTTCCATAAGTTAATCAATCGACAGGCAAAAAGAATTGCGAGTAGCATTCAATTTGAAACTAGTAACCTTGAGCTTGTACATAGAACCCCTAGTAGCAAAGGGTGAACTATACAATTCAAAGAAAGTACTGGATATTTGAGTCTCAGTTTTTCTGATGATCTTGTACATTAAAATTAAACCCCCTCTTTGACGACGCCAAGTCAGTGATAGTAAACATAAAAACTCAAGACGCTGCCTATAGTTTAAGTGCTTCAACCCGACAATTCTCTTTGTAATTTTTCTTTGGATATTTTCGATGGCCTTTTTGTCTTTAAGGAATAGCGGCTCCTAAAACGGGACTCCATATTCCAAGATTGGGCGGATAATAGTTATGTAATATGTTAAATACACATTGCTCAAACGACAACTAATGGTACGGTTGAGTAAATACATGAGCCTATTTGCTTTAAGAACAATACTTTCGGTGTGTTCCGAAAAATTAAATTTCCCATCTATAACAATACCTAGATCCCGAACAGAATACACCTCATCAATGGGATTACAGTTAAACAGGTAGGTAGACAATGGGTTGGAAGTCCCAAGATGTATCAAACAAAGCTTTTCAGCATTAATAGGTATTCTCCAACGTTCGCTCCATGCAAGTGCTTGATTCATGGATGTTTGGAAATGAGGAATAACCTCCCGGCCCCGGAGCATCGCGGCTGCCTTGGTGTCATTGGCAAATTTGCTACTCGCAATTATGGCGTCGTGACAAAATCCCTGTATAAACAGAGAAAAGAGTAAAGGTGCCAATACGGAACCTTGGGGAAGCCCACTAGTCATAGGGCTCCAAGAAGAACAGCATTGCTCCAAGACAACCGCAAAGCTCCGGTCCCTGAGTCATCCCAATATCCATAATTTCAAAGGTCCGACTACCCCTAAGGTTGTAAGTTTATGACCCAGTAATACATGATCAACCTTATGAAAGGCTTTTTCCAGATCATAATAAATGACATCACAAGGTGTACCCTGGTCAATAGAAAAAAACAATTCCTGATAAAAGGTAACAAGAATTGACACAGTGAGAATATCCCCGCCTAAACCCATGCTGGTTAGCTTCATGCAAAGAGTAAGTATCCAAAAATTTAAACAGGTGTTGGTAAAGAATTCTTTCAAACATCTTAGACAAGATAGATGTTAAGCTAATAGGCCTATAGTTAGTAGAGTGTGTCCTATCTCCTTCTTATAGATTGAAGTAACAAATGCTTTTTCCAGGAAGGTGGAACAAACGAGTTTTCAACATTTTTGTTGAAAAGTATCACTAAGGTAGACAAAAAAGCTCCCGTTATTTGGTTGGGACCACCCTTTGTGCCGGGTTTAATATGTTCAAACGCATCATCAACTGATTCAGTGGTGAACAGTAGAGGAGGTAAACAGGGTTGGGGGGGACTCCCCCCCTCCCCCAAGATAAGTTTGGAATCACACAATTCTGGATATAAACCTTTTGAAAGGTATTACACAAAATGTTAGCTTTTTTATGAGAGTCATCTACAAGGATGCCGTTTTGGTCTACCAAAGTTGGAATACCAGATCGTGTTGATGCTAGTTGATGGGCATAGCGGTAAAAGGGTTTTGAGTCGTTATTAATCATAACAGCTAATTTTAGTTCGTATGCTAATGTTTCTTTTTTACTTTCTTTGACAATTTGTCTATTAACAAGGGTGTATCTTTCAAAAGTAGCTTGGTCCATGGATTGTTTCCATTTTTTCCATAAATTTCGTTTTTCAGAAATAAGTAAGGCCAGATGTTCGTTCATCCAGGGAAGTTTATAACATTTGGGGGAGTGAACAACTCTACAATACTGAAGTTGCTTAAGCAGACAATCGTAAAAAAAAGGTCCAGGCCAGGTCACAAGGTTCGCGGTCCCATGAATGGGAACCTGGTCCTCGCAAAGTTCATTATAACGGATCTTCCTAAAATCATATCGGACAACATTATTTTTACCAACAGTATTCACCAAAACCAGACAGCATTTCACCAATACATGGTCACTAAGACCAGACTTCCCAAGCGAACACCATTTATCAATAGTGGTGTCATCTTTAACTAGTATACTGCCCAATGTATTCTGTCCTCAAGTGGGAAAATCTATAACCTGAAAGATATCAAATTTATCAATAATTTTTAACATTCTAGAATCACTCGCATGTGTTGCCATCCTGGTTTGCCAATTAACAATGGGTAAATTAAAATCCCCAAGACTAATCGGATTGACAGTTTTAACATGGTTGGAGAAGATTTCATCAAATAGGCTATCATCTTGAGATTTGGAATCAGGAATCAGGAATGAGAAGAAAATTGACCCAACGATTTTCAAGGAAACATTTAAAGAATCCAACAAACTCAGATTTAGGAACATGAGTAGTTTCCCTAGAGAGAACTGTCTTCTTAGCCCGAACTAATATACCACCACCCTTTTTTTTGGGGGGGGGACGATCATTTCGATGCACAACTGTATAGTCAGGGTTGATAACAAACGAGTTCGTTAGTTGATCGTTTAGCCAAGTTTTCGTAACGCACAAAATATTCAGCTTATTATTACTAAGTAGTACTTGTAACTCGACAGATTTATTTTTCAGTGATCGAGCATTGATCAGTATAAGTTTAACAGGTGACGACAGGATGTTTAAATTTGATTGTCATTTAGTTTTTTGTACAATTTTTCCTCGAAGAATACGCAAATGTTCACCCTGGGCATTACGGGAACTAACTTCGCCTTTAAGTGCATTATAAATTTGCCTCTGCTCGAATGTTGTTTCTTGACGTAAAGAAAACTTTTAAACTCTGGGTGCTTATGTAGGTTTTTGGCATTTTTTAGCACCTTCATGGCATCATCATTATCATGGAAACGCAGCCTAATCAATCCTGGTTTTGTAATGTTTTTTCTTGCAATTTAGTCAAAGCAAAACTCGACCCTTCACAATCAATTGCATTTAGTATGTCTTTGATTTGCTTATCAAGATCCTTGTCGACCAGACCAAAATTATAACATTACGTAAGTTGCGCTGTCGCTGATTGACTTCCGCAAACAGTTGCTCGGGGTCAAAATTTCCATGATGCCAATTTCCCGAACTTGTCAATGAATCTACTCTTTCCGTTAGGTCTTGAATAGCATTTTCTTGGTTATCCACTCGTCTTGAGCCAATTCACCCCTATACTCTACCTCTGATTTTGTGTCAACCACATCTAACATCAGGGCTCACAACAGAACTGAAATGGCCCCCCCCCCCCGGGAAATGTCACACAAATGTCTCCTTAAAAAAAAAGACGTGCAACAACCAAACAGTGCTGCTCAAACTCCTGTCAGTAACGCAACGATTTCAACAGAAGATGCCTCTCTCAAACCCCCAGACTCTAGTGCCTCACAATCTTCCTTCATTTCGGTACCAAGGATCTGTTCGATGAAAGCCTTTCATCACCATTTGAAAACGTGGTAACAATGAACATCAAACCGATTACGACCATCATTATCGCCTCTGCATTACGCTCCCCAATTCACGGTGAAACTGATTTTCATCCTTCCTTCCCGGAACTGAAAACATCTCATTCAAGCTCGCCAACCCATGACACACCCGGAGTTCAATCAGTGTCTCCACCACCCCCTGCACTCTATGGTTTAGATTCTGATGAACATGTGGACATAAACGCTGGCCACATACTACGCACTTTATGCCACAAATTACCCCTAAATACAAGGGCTACAAACCAATTCCAAACAAACTGCTTGAAACTTCAACCCCATTTCTTGTCAATCCAGACCAAACTCGACTATCAAGTCCACACCATCAACACCCTGAAATCAGAAATCAATGATCTTAAGATCAAAAATACCGATCTGCTAAAACGCAACGCAGATCACCTTCTTCATGAAGCACTTCAAAACAAAGAGGATCCAGACCCACCTCATGGCAGCCTAAACCCTCCTGTGTTACACATGCCATGGTCCCACATTCCAATCTCTTTTGACATGTCACATAAACCTCACTACCAAAAAGTGGGCCGTTTTCTCCACCCAATTTTGGCTTCACATCCTGTGGACCCCAGAAACCTCCACACCCTTCCTAGCAGACCTCTGGAGTATTTTGAACCACCGTTAACAAAAGAACCACCCCTCAAACCCTTCCAGTTAAAACAGGACAGTATCAAAGATGCCTGGAAAACCTTGAGTTCTACTGCTTTCACGCACAACCTAGAATGTTTCTCGATTTGGCAATTTGACAATGCCACTTTATTCCACCCGCTTCACCCCAATATGGAACGCCTCTCGGACATTCCAATCTCCGATCTCCCATGCAACTTATGCACCTCAAGAGCCAAGGGTTGTTACTACGGGGTCCACAACCTCCCCTCCAACCCCGACATGTAGACAAGAAGAAGAAAAAAACCGGCCTGGTACTTTCCACAACTCTTGGACCCTTTTGAACACATCCATCTCACCTTTCCGGACCATTAAAAAAAATAATAATTTTTTTTTTGGAAGGGAAAAATAATGTGTATTTTCCCACCCTCCTCCTTTTTTTGCTAATAAAGGGGGAAGGGATTGACCGTACACACTTATTAACAAGCACCATTTTCAGCCAAATAAATAAAAAATTAAAAAAATTAAAAAACTTTTTAGAAATATCTTCTCATCAACCCGCTTTCGAATTCACAACCAAACTGGTACAACTTTCCCCAAATTCTTTTCTGTCGTACTAGAAATTTTAAATCCAGTGCACAACGGTCCACTTGGAAATTCCACAAACTTGATTCCCTTTAATGCAATCAACCGAATCGTCAAAGACCAATCCAAAAAAAAAATAACTTCTCTTTTTTAAGTGTGGAAATCTGATCCCTCACATGAACTCTGAACTCTGTAACCATACATCTCACAAAACCTTCACCCAAGAAAAGACCTTTGTCAACTATGAGGTAAAAATTTTTTCTCTCCTCTGGTTCCCTTCTTGTAGTGCTAATTATCAAGGGGATATCCCCCACCACTATCTGCCACCACTACCAACCTCCTGAACAATCCACTTGTTACAGAGTTTAAAAAACCAACAGGAAACCCCACCTCAGGAACCCAGAGTACTTGATCAAAAGGTGCCCGCCTCTTGATTTGACAAGGTCAGCCTGTCAATGGAAAAATTAACAGGTAATGGACTTTTACAGCATAAAGAAAGAACATTTTGCCGGCCCCAGCCAGGCCGGCTAAAAATGGCTTCTTTTGCTGAAAAGTACAATACCTTAGGCCCCACCCTGCCTCCCTTCTCGAGTCACCTTTTGACACATTGAGAGACAAAGAGATGACGAGCTCTCCGAGCCGCCATTCTTATATAGAGAGGTACCGCGTATGCGCGGTTTGGGGATCCTGAGGTGGCTATTCAAGTCTCAGGCATCCAGGAGCATCGTTGAGACAACAATGCAATAATTGACAGGTATTGTACTTTTCAGCAAAAGAAACCAATTTTAGCCGGCCTGGCTGGGGGGCTGGCAAAATGTTCTTTTTGTCTCGGCTATGTAACCTTGTTGACAACCTTGTGGCCATCGCCATTCAAAACTGCCAAGATAGGAAGATACCACTTATGAACGTGCAAAAATCAGCATATCAGCAGATAGGAAGAATAGTGACAGCAGAACTGAATCAAAAACTGACGAAAAGTTGGCAAAAATCTTACCTTCATTCAGCAACAGTATTGATGAGGGAGCCAACTCACACAGTGAGCTTGAGAGCTGACTGAGTTCCAAGGCTCACTGGGAGAGGGGAGGGAAATTTGAATGTAGTGGACTTGGGAAAGATCGTTGGTGGTTGTTGTTGTGCAAGTCTCATGACTCTTGCCTGAAGAAGTCTATCAGTAGAGATAGTTGAAAATTTGCAAGTTTGAATTGTGGAACTTGGACGATTTTTGGTTTTGCGTAAGTGACTGTCTTTAATATGATCTTAAACCAAAGTAAAATTGCCGAATTAACGGTATTTTCGAGTACAAAATTTGACTAAATAAAATCTTAAGGATGGTGCTATTCAAAAGAGGAGGTAAGGGGAGGGAAGGTGGAAGCTTGCTTTCTAACTTGGCGTTACCGTAAATCGTGTAATAAACGCCCATGGGCTTATGCAGTTAATTTGGCAAAAATAGGGCAAGCATTATCAATTTTTTAACCTTTCTGGACATCTATTACAGAAAATTCGAAGCTTTTGAACGATCTCTGAAAGACCAATTTTTACATCCTTTTAATTGCTGTGAAGAAGGGAGGAGGCTTAGGTGAGTGATGCCTTGTGCAGGTGCTAAGACCTAAAGGAAGAGTCCACTATTACTATAGGGAGGGAGAAGGAGGCCAGTAAACATAGCAAGCGGTACTATCTTTATTCACATCATATAACTTTTAGGTAATTTTTCATAGAAAAATGACAATTGGTGGGGTGGGCTTTAACTCCACTATTTCATGATTTTGACTTGTACAGCATTTTAGGGGGTGGGCTTCAGCTTCAACTGGGCTTTTAATACATGATTTACGGTAATACCAAAATTGTAGTTTTGCGTAATAAATGAACATACAATTCAAAGTTTAGTTTGCAAGTATTGAAGTAACATCAGTTTACAGGAATGTAATTTACTGAAACTCGCCAATTTTTCCAAAGGCTTGCCCTTATAGGCGCAAATTGAAAAAAATAGTTGAAATGAAAAAAATAGAAAAAGAAAAAATATTGAATTTCGAAATCAAATTATAATCAAAATCGAGGTATTCTTCCCCAAAATCGACCGAAATCAAAACGAACCCAAAATATTAAAACCGCACACCCCTACTCCACTGTTTCATGATTTTTGTTAAAAGCATTTTACGTGTCATCAGCTGTTGGTTGTCATTAGCTAAATGTACGGAACTGCAAGTAATAGGTAGCTTTCCACTACCTCCATATCCCTCTTTGGATGAAGAGTGAAGGATGTTGTCCCCTTTTTTCTAACAGAGTTAAACAGAAAGGAAAACAACTTACGTATGCACTTCAGCAGGATACACTCCTTTTGTCAGAGAACCAAATCCCCAGATGGGATTCCTTTTGTCACTATCAAGACACCAGACCATAGTGCCTTCAAGGCCATTCAAACCAACCCTCTCGAATGTGAAGCCAATAGCAGTCGCCACTTGGCCAGTAGACCTTACAACGCACTCGCCATTTCACAATCTCTAATCGCCACATACCAATGACATCTTGCACGATGCATGGTTTTTTTTAATTCATGCATTTACGAAATTGTAGAATTCTCTTTAACCCCAGTATTAATGAAGATAAAGCAGTTACGTAGCCTTTATAAATCTGAGCATAACGCCGCAAACCGTTCGTCTCTAACTTGTACGGTTCCCGAGATATCGCTCTTTGAGTGTCATTCTCTATTACTAGTCGCCATTTTGGCAAGTAAGGCTAAATTTCAGGTCGCCAACTACTGATTTCCATTCGCCAAATGGCGAGTGGCGACCGACATTGGAGAGGGTTGAGTCAAACCATGGACATTTTAACAGAAGCAAGGGTCACAAAATCAGGATGAAATCGTTCATGTGAAATTATATCACCTGATACTATGCCAAATCACACCGAAAACGTCTTTGTACCCCCACGGCCAGAAATGCCAGGATATTGACAAGGCGAGTGCCATGTTTCCATAGTTTTTTTTATCATCCGACAGGTGGATGCCTTATATTTCATCTCCCAGCCTGGAGCATGAAATGATCCGTTCATCCTGAAGACAATACGAGAGTGCGATCTTCCACCAATTTCTCTCCAGACCAGCATTGACCACTTCACCGCAAAACCCAGATTCTGCGATGGTAGAAGATCTGGACTCCTTTACCAGAGGGTTGTCCACAAATCAGAAGAGCTTCTTTTTGCGGGCTTCTGCAGTCAAATATTTGCAATACCAAAGAAGTCCAGGGAACATCGCTTTTTTTCTTTTCAATTTACCCCTCCTTCATATATACGCTTTTATATGTTTCTCCACGAATCACAAACGTACACATTGCTATGCAGCTTGTGCATATTGCACTTCAAATTACTGAAACATAAGCAGTTTAGATACATTATTTTTAGCCGACAAAAATATTCATTACCTGTTTTCTATTAAACAGTTCCCCCCCTTTTGGAAAACAGGTAATGTATATTTTCGTATAGGCAATAAAAGCTAAATTCGGCCAGGTCCCGGTCCTGGTATTTTAGTCTATTTAGGTCATGGTTTGAAGCATGGACATTTTAGAATTTAAAAAAAAACTTGCTATGGTGCATTACAAATAGTTCAAAATTGCAGCTTAATTTCTACTGTGATGTGCAATTGTAGAGAAACTGGCAATTTTCACAAGGAAATGAGGTTTAATATTCTTGTAATTATCGGCGAAGTAAAGGGTTAAAAGGCCTGAAGTTGTAAACGTTGCATACCAACAGAGTCTCATTACAGCAAGGATATATCACAGTAACTCTGTAACTCCACGATGCATAATCTACTGCACCCACAAATTTTTCCACTTGTTTCACTTCGTCCTGGACTCAACAGTCTTTCACTTGGAAGCATTACCCTTCGGCCTGACAATTGCTCGTGAATTGTTCACCTTGACAAGAAGGAACATTTTTTTTTTTCCTAGTTCTCTCTTTTGCCCCCATTTTTTGTAATTATGTTATGCTCAGTATGGATTTCCTTTGGTTTTTTTTTTTTTTACTTTTCTCTCCTTTTGTCTGGAGATTATGTTTAAAAAAAATTAAGTTCAAGAGACGTAAACAATCCTTTCTTTTTTTTTGTTTTCTGGTCAGACAACAAAACTTTTGAAGAGTATCTAGATGAGTACTACAAGTTAGACTACGAAGACGTTGTTGGCAACCTTCCTTGTCGTTTCAAATACAGAAAAGTGCCTGCCAATGACTTTGGATTGTCATTAGAAGAGGTTGGTAAATATGTTGAGTACGGCTACGCTGGCTGACACAGATATTTCATTGAATCGGTTGCCTTTCTTTAAGGGGGTCAATATCAACAACTTTCCACAAAAATTTCTATAACGTTGGAACCACAGCAAGTAGGGACGTCACTGAAAAATGCGACCATCGTACTTTGAATATTAAGAACTATGGGAATAAACTTGTTAACTCTCAAATTAAAAAAGTAAATACTCGTCAGTATTCTGCGAAGGCGTATTGAAAATTTGCAAAATACTGACGAGTACTTTTTTTTTTTTTTTAATTTTGAGTGTCAACAATTTTTTCCCCATAGATCTAGACACACGGTAGTGTGTCGCTCCAAGTTAGGCAACAATCATCATCACAAAAATTCAATTGTCGAGGTTGAAAACCATCATAGCGCGACGCCATAGCGTCAGTGTCTAATATCCTAAAGCAGAGTTGAGCACATTTCAGGTACTTGGATAAAAATAATAATGCGGTACGAACACTTAAATTATGTTGAAATCAAGAGACCCCACCTGACAAAAATTAACTCCTGCAGGAAAGCCAGCTAAGCTGCTTTCAATGCAAAATCTGACCCTCAATAACGTTGTGTAACTAGCTTCTAGCTAGCTAGCTAATTCTAGACGGCTCATCCCCATGTTAATTAACGAGATAACGGGAAGGCTTCCAGCTATGAAATTGAACGAATGGCTGCAGTAAGATACGAACTGCGTACCTTTTATGGTTTGGAGTTTAGGGATGTAACGGGGATGGCGCGTAAGTACGAAAATATTGTTATAACCATTGTTAGTATTGTCGGCATCGTCCCTCATTGGACGGCCAAAGTTCGTACAATGACAACGTGTATACTGAGCGTGCCTAAACACACACTAATGTAGCACGATAAACTTAACAACGTTGCCAAAGAAATTGTGTTCACGTCCAATTCACGAAAAATAAACTAACTGTAAAATCATAGTAAAATAAACAAAGCCAAAAACTGGTGAAGAGGCCACCAAGTTGAGAGTGGTTCGCCCTTCAATGGAGTGATATCAACACACCAAAACTAACTAAAAACAAATTACAACAAAATTAAAACCAAACTAAAAACCTGTAAAGAGGTGGCTAAGTTGAGAATGGTTCGACCTCTAGGCAAAAGGTAGTAGCTAAGTGTGGAAAACCAATTTCTTGTTGACGTGCCACTTTATTGCAAATCTGCACGGTAGTGGAGTTGAGTCTAATACACAATTTAAAAAATAAGGAGTGATATCATTTCAAAAACCAAAACTGGTAAAGGGCCCACCAAGTTCCGAATGGTTCGGCCCTTCAAAGGAGTGATATCAACACACCAAAACATTCGCCAAGTTAATCGCACCAAATAATATTTTGGACGTTAAATGAAAACTTGAACATTGCTACCGAAAGTAGCAATGTTCGAGTTTTTATTTAACCTTCGAATTATTAAGCGGTGCGATTAACTAGGCGAATGTTTTGGTGTGTTGATATCACTCCTTTGAAGGGCCAAACCATTCGGAACTTGGCGGCCCCTTTTACCAGTTTTGGTTTTTGATATGATAGAGACTTGCTGTTTGGCAACTATTTTGTTCAAGAGATCTTCCTGGCTACCTTTTATTCGCAGATCAGCACAGTAAAATTTTGTAGTTTAACAATCATTGACTAACAGCATCTGATACCAATGACTGTTAAAAAAAGCTTAATCATAACTGGGGTTATGACTTTACCCCTAAATTTAATGAACATACTTCTAAATGAAAGAAGTTGTAATGTGATATTAAATGGAAAATGGACTCACTTCTTGATATCCTTAAAATGCATTTTGTTGATAAAAAAAAAAGATACGATCACTTATAGGCAATTTTTAAGTCCCATGCTTACATTAATGGATTGTGGGATTGGATCAAGTACTCATTTGGTTTGGAGATGATGACTAACCATTGGGATGTGCTTGCCCACTTTGCTTGGTGTTACAACGACCCCACTCAGAGCTTGAGTTGAGCATCAGTTTTTTTGCCTACCTTGTGAGCCATTGCCGTATGCAACAAATTTAAAACTAAATTTTAGGTAATTGTTGTGTTAGTATTGGAAAGACTTCTATACTGAAATTTGGTCAATTGGTGTGTTCAACGGGCACTTAAGTCTGTAGCATTGAACTTTGCCAATAGCAATAGCAGCATCAGCGCATTACAAACTAATCAGTGATGCCTCTTTATCACGCAGCGCGACAGTGTCGTTTGCATTTGCGTATGACATCCTGTCATTTGGTCAAACTGCAACAATAAAAAAGATTATTGTTGTTCTTCTTCTTGGGACATGTTTTCTGTCAAGATTAGCGTTCCTTCTAATGGACCATCAGCATTTTTGGTAGAGTATACAGTATTATCCTGCTTCAGTAACTTAAGTTTGAAGTTATTTTTTGAAAACAGAAAGCAGGAAATAGAATATTGCTGCAGGTGACGGGATAAAACAACGCAAGGATTCTAACAATTCATGTACTCACAAGGCACTGAACATTTAATTCCTAAGTTAAATTCTGAGCAAATCATTTCTTACGCTTATTCTGTTTTAGTGAGACATTAGTTGGGTCAAAAATAAAAAAAAAACTGCCACTAGCTTATTAGCTAGCCAGACGAGACGAAAATATTTCTACGCTGTCTTGGTTCAGTTACCAGGTTTGCATCTATGTTTATTTTTAAAAACCAGTGATATTATTGCATGAAAATGCTAAAGCATAAAAATCAGGACATTAGGCTGCATTAAAATAATCTTTAAAATCAACGACACCAGAAAATAAAACAGAAAAAAAAATATCAAAGACACGGTTCGTACACAAAGTACACGACACGCTGCGAAAATTGCCTAACATTGTTTTTATCTTCAGGGTTTGCACAGAGTGCTTACAGTTCTTATTTTAATTTTGGTATTTGTAAGGACCTTACAAGTGCGTACATCTGAAAATGTGGTCCAAATATCCTTAAAAGTTCTTAAAAAGAAAAGATTTTTGGTGTGAAAAGACGATTTTTCTTATAATTTAATTTACAATAGGGAAAACTTGGTTTAATCAAAAAATTATACTTGCCAACTCCCTCTCTAAATGTCTGTAGCCTATAGTCTCCGTTATTCGCGTGTCAAGCTAGCCTCACACAGACTTGGTACGCAACTCACTTGGCTCTTCCTTCGTAAGCCGTAGCTTTCTGTTCAGGTTAGTATATTTGATTGCTGTATTATTAAAACATTTATTTTTATGCTGTTAGTGGAAACCGAACTTTTTTGTAGGCTTAAAAAGTCCTTAAAATTTTTTTTAAATTTATTTGTGCAAACCCTATTTCTCTTTTCACTAATTTTTGGACTGTATTTCTGTGCAGCCCTAAATTCGGCTCAGTATGCTTTACCAGGATGATTATAGGCCATTGGTACTTTAAAATGCATCTTGTAATCAGTCATTTTTGCAAACTTGGTTTTTTTTCCTTGTTTCACTCATTTTATGGATTTTTTTAATGCAACCTTAAGTTCGAGTCATTATGCTTTAACAGGACAATGATAGGCCGTCGGTTATTTTAAAATGCAGCTTGCACTCAATCATGTTTGCTTGCATAGATTTTTTTGTGTAACAGATATTGTTGTGATGGGGTTTGAACTGTATTTCAGTAAAGTGTTTCATTTCTTATAGATACTTGTCGCCAAGGATAAAGAATTAAACAGGTGGTGCTCTTTAAAAAAGACATGCCAATACAGGCAAGTAGAACTTTAAAGAACCTTCTCTTGAGTTGTGTTTTAGGGGTGCACTGAATATACAACTGAATACAGTAGTTAATTGTACGAAACAAACCATTATCTGGTATACTTTGAAACTCGCCAAATTTTGCTCTAAAATGAATTGCTTCCATGATCGATCACTTTCAAAACGAAGAAACAGTCTGTTGTAAATTTTACTGCTACTATCTTCTTTAGACACTGTAAAGGATTGTTTTACTTCGGTTACATCACTAATTGTAGTCCACAAATTTGAATTCAAAACTCCACTACATAGTGGCCTTCAGTATTTACAAGGTGTCCGCAGTCATACACCAGCGGCATCCTACACACATAGACGCCTTAAACTCGTACATAGTGCTGTCTTCAACTGATGTTTTCGATGCACACTGGGAATGGGGGAGGGGGGATCCAATGTCTTGGAATCTGGAGCCATCCAGCAGCATGAGGAATAACATTCCACTCATGAACATCCAGGAACTTTCTGGTCCATATCTGCCCCCCCCCCCCCCAAAAAAAAAAAAAACAACACACAAACACCCCTTCCCCAAAACTCCAACTCGGACAACACCAAAACACTTGAAGATATGCCGGTTCCTGGGTATTCATGAGGCACACCCCTTTTGAGGCATAAGTGGCTCAGCTCGCCTGTCGCCTCCAGATCTATCGACTCGCCTTATTGCAAAGTGGAATAACTGGCTATTAGGCCCACTAGGATGATAAGTGATGCATCCATTGACAACTAAGAAGCACGGGAATTTCAAATAGTGTACATAAGGACTTTCTATAATGGACAACATGTGAGAGTTATAGCTTATAGAGGCCTGAAGAAGGTTCACAAGTAACTTTATTGGTAATATCACCGAAAATTTGCCTACTGTGCAACTTTTGACTTTGAATTTGTGCTGCAACTTTGTTTTGCGTGTGTCTTAATGATGATTGTAAGTAATCAATTAAAAAATCAAAGTAGACTATCACTCAAAATTTATAAGACCATTAGCAGTTGTCACTTGGCCCTGATGCTGTTGTGATGAAACGTCCAATGTGGACTACAGAAAATAGTGTTATGGATTGGTGGGCACATCATAAGGATGTTTAACTAAACGCCTGTAGAAAGGGATTCTATTTCCAATCCTTATGTCATGGATGGTGTACTACAAAAAGAGTTGGCCAGGAATGCGGATCCTATACTAGAGGATGTGGCTATGGCGAAGATCCAGGTAAATTTCGTGTCTGTGCTATTACCGCTGCTCCGGGCCCTGCAGTGTTGTGCAATGAATCCTATATATTTTTCATCATCATGGAAGTCACAACTCTCTCAAGTGGTCATCGATGTCACAGCGTTGCAATTCCAAGCTCTTTTAAGTGTTAATGAGATGCGGCGCCGTAGGTTGCAGTATGCATTTGCCGAGGAGCTTAGGCCAGAGTTGAATGCTAGACAGCTAACGCTGTCGGAAATATTTGGGGCACCTTTGAATGAGTTATTACGGCAGCTGCAGCAACAAGTAGTTCCTGTTTCTGCGGCTGCACCGTAATGAAGACGGGGCGTTGGACTCGTTGAGGTGTCTGCGGTCTTACATAAGACGAACGGAGCCAGTGCGAGATGCAGGGGTGGCGAAGACTGGCCACCGACTGGAGCGGTGCTGCTATCATACGTGTGGCCACATAAATCGGTATCTTCACAGACATAGCCAGGTGGCTGTGTTCTACTTTGCAGGCTGCGGGTGTAGACAGCCCAATTCAGAGCTCGCTCGGTGGTGGCCTTGGCAGCGTCAGTTGCGGGGCCTCCCCAGCACAAATCCTGGCCATGGCGAATTGGGCGTCGCCATCGGTTTCCCATTCTCACTATCAGTGGGAGTTGGCGCCAGGTTTGGTAGGACAGCTGTTGCAGCGGATGCAGTTGAGGGGTCTGCTATGACAATCTTGGTAAGTGGCTGGTGCTGCGCCACAAATGTGAATCTGTCCCACTAGTGAGTTACATAAGCAAGTAGTGATTTTATGAATGAGAATTGGTGATTCTGCCAGAGAACTTGTTCTCAGAGTAGAATCCGACGAAGCTGTGTTAGCTTAATTGTTCGTCCGTCTCCTCTGGTGCAGGAAAATTTGTACCAACCTGCTGAAACTGTCGGGTATAGGCGTGTGAGAGGAAGCGGGTCGGGGAGACCGGAAATGACACAAAGGAAAAGGTTTGCTTTAAAAATTGCATAAATTAGGGTGTAATTATATGCAAATGAAGGAGTAAACAGTGCCGATTGGTGAAAGGGACATCCAACTAGTTAACACAGCTTCGTCGGATTCTACTCAGAGGACTTCGATTCTCCTGCGAGAACAAGTTCTCTGGTAGAATCCCCAATTTTCTTTAATCCCTGTAATGCAGAAAAATCTGTTGTATAGTCCTTATAAATTTGATCATAATGCTGCAGACCGTTCATCTCTAACTTATACGGTTCCCGAGATATCCCTCTTTGAATGTCATTCTCTTTTGCTAGTTGCCGTTTTGGCGAGTAGGCTAAATTCTAAGTCGCCAACTGTTGATCTCCATTTGCCAAATGGCGAGTGGGGACCGACTTTGGAGAGGATTGGCGAACACCTTGTAAATACTGGAGGCCACGACTTCGTGGCATTTTGAATTTGTGGACTACAATTAGTGATGTAACGAAAGAAAAACAATCCTTTAAAGTACCTGAAGAAGATACAGTAGTAGCAGTACTATCGAAAATTTTCATGAGACTGTTTCTTCGTTTGGGTAGTGATCGATTATTGCAGAAATTCATTTTAGAACGAATAGTTAATTGTTGAGTTGATCAAACAACAAATTATTCTGCCAATACATGACTGAATACTCCGCTGAATACCAGTAAGTGGAACACAGGTGGCCGTACTGAATAAGGGTTGACTCTAGTTTCCTGATCTTAAAACTTGAAGCAGAGTTGTAGTTGCATAATGCACATATTCCGCCTTATCAAAACCCTCTCCCTCATAAAATGTACAATACTGTATCGGGCCTTCAAAAAAGGCAATTTTCCGTAATTTTATGTTATCTTCGTTAATGCAAATACCGATGGAACGGATGATTTACTTCGGTTTTCGTTCATTATCACTTACTTCTTTTTAACGCAGCACCAAAAGTGTTCCAGTTACTCCAAACTAGCAAATTTTCGAATGCTTATACTGGCATTCTTCCTCAGGCTTGGGCAATGAGACGCACGCGCACCAACTGTCCTACTTCCACATCGAACGCGATGATTCCAATTTTCTCCCCCCCCCCCCCCTCATCGATGTATCAACTTTCCAGGTTGCTGCTGTCAAGCTCCGCATGTGTCGCTGTTGTAAGAGGGAGAAACTTCTTCCACCTCGTCTCCAGTTTTTCACACAGTTCGGGAGTCATAATTTTATTAATCTGCTTAAAAGCAGGGTCTTGGACATTCATAAGTGCCACAGTTTTGTCTTGGCAGTGTTGGATAGCAATTGCCTCCAAGGCACGGAGGTGTGCCTCTTTGTAGGAGTTGGATTTAAGCATCACTCTCGTTCCTTCCCAGTCAATCTCGTGCCTCGTTCTCAGTCTGTGGATGGCAACTGCACTTCTTTTGTCTCTCTTAGAGGTGGCTTTCGCGTGCTCATTGACCCTTATGCGAACTTTCCTCTTCGTTTCGCCGACATAACCAAGAGGGCAGTCACTACACGGAATCCAATAGACTGCCCCAGATGTAGTGGGCAGCTTTCCCTCATCGTAGATCTGTTTTTCTTCTTCACCATCACTCTCGTCAACATTCTTTTCTTTACTCTTCTCACTTTCCTCCTCTTTTTCTCCGTCTGCCCTTTCTACTTCTCTCGTATTCTTCGTCTTACTCCTGGTCTGGTAATGGTGTTCTACTTGCGTCGCCGTTATAGCTAGTCTCTCGTCCTGTTCTGGCTCCGGTGTTCTATTTTCGCGTCGTCTTTCATCTAGGATTTTCTTCCCGAGAAGCTTCCGAATATTCTGGGGATTGCGGAATACACACTGTATTCCTATTTTACCGAGAGCCCTCTTAACCCGCTCACTACTCCCAGGCATGTAGGTCACAACCTCCATGGGGTCATCTCCAGCGTTTTTCCCTTTAACTTTCTTTCTGAGAGGGTCCTTCCAAGCTTTCTCTCGTTTTATTGCTTCATTGATAGCCCGAGCGGGGTATCCCATCGCCAAGTATTTTTCCTTTGCTTTCTTGAACCAGCTTTCACCCTCTTTTACCTCCATGATCCTGCTCCTAATTCTCATCATCTCGCCTTTCATTACAGCTAGGAGTTGGGATTTCGGGTGTCCCGAGTAGAACGCTATTCCTCTTTCGGTCTGTGTAGGTTTTTCGTACGGTTTCCACTTCAGTTTTCCATCCACTCCTCTTTGAATCATGGTGTCCAAGAAGGGGAGACTTCCTTCCTGCTCATCCTCGGAGGTGAAGCTCAAATCCGTAGACCAGTCGTTCAAGGTCCTTTCAGCACAGTCCATTTCTTCGACCCTCCCAGCTGTGAATGAATCATCAATATACCTAACCCACAGCTTGAGCGATGGGTGGTGAAGGAGCACGTGTTCATCTAAGCTCTGCAAAACAATCTCTGCGATCCTAGGGGACGAGGAGTATCCCATTGGGGTACCTGCAATCTGCCAATACGTAACACCTAGAAACTCCACATAGATGTTTGCCAGAAGTAGTTTAAGCAGTCTCCTATCAAGCTCATATTCTTCTTTCTTCACTTTGTTCCTCTCTGCGGCCTCGTCGAATTTTTCTAGAATAAGGTGGTGTGAAAGGCTCGGGAACAATGCCGCAATGTCAAAAGATCTCAGCCTGTCATGTTTGTCAAGCTTAATTCCTTCAAGCCTCCGTAGAAAATCCGAAGTGCTGCTTAATGCACACTCACCCCAGATGTATTTCTGGAGCCGGGGTGCTAGGAACCAGTCCACCTGTTGGGCCGGACCTCCCTTAGCGGAGGTGATCATACGCATGGGGAACCCCTGCTTATGGATCTTTACTTGGCCAAAAACCCCCGGTAGTCTAGAACCTGGTTTTGGTTTGAGCCTCTCCCCCTCTGATTCGGTTAACAGCTTGTCCTTCACAAGCCTAACCAGATGACCTTCGATGCAGGAGTGTAGTGTGCGGCCAAAGTTAGACTCCTGTTTCACATACATCTTATCATTCTGTAGTTCGGCTTCCAATGCCTGAATGTATTCAGTTTTTTCCATCACCACTGTGAGGTTCGACTTGTCAGCTCTTGTGATGTAGATGTTCTCATCATTTCTAAGATTTTTAATTGCCTTCTCCATTCCTTTCGAAATATTTCTTTCTTGTTGCCCTTTGAAGCCACCAACTACACTGCGTCTGAGCTCAGCTGAGATGTTGTGATCCATTTCATATCTATCCAAGATCACCTGCACATCGGCAGTAAAATTCGCTAGGTTTTCGGGTTGAGCATCTGGTCGTGTGGGGACGAATTTCTGGTCTAACTGAAGGATTTTAATCTCATCTTTACACAGTTCACGCTTGGAAAGATTAAATACAAAGGGGTGAGGTTGAAGAATTCTTCCGTGCTGGTTCCTTTCTTGTAATATCGGCCGAACGCCCCCTCTCGCATATATAATACTGTCAACGCACGCGGTCGGCTTCTCTGTATAGCTTGCCCTATCGGTAGTTTCAGTTTCAGATCCGGAGACGCTGTCACTATCGGCCGCACTTCTTCTTCTCTTCATTCTGAAAAACTTCGTTGCGCTCACATTCCGGTGTAAACCTTCTCCTAGCGTACGAAGTTGGGCTAATCCCTAATTTATGCAGCTTCTTGAGATGGCGATTCTGCACCGTAATTAATTTTCGCTCAACATTAGCTTTCACTTGATTCCTAATACGATCTACCAAAACTCTTCCCAATTCAAAAGAAGCGCAGTTGCCATCCACAGACTGAGAACGAGGCACGAGATGGACTGGGAAGGAACGAGAGTGATGCTTAAATCCAACTCCTACAAAGAGGCACACCTCCGTGCCTTGGAGGCAATTGCTATCCAACACTGCCAAGACAAAACTGTGGCACTTATGAATGTCCAAGACCCTGCTTTTAAGCAGATTAATAAAATTGTGACTCCCGAACTGTGTGAAAAACTGGAGACGAGGTGGAAGAAGTTTCTCCCTCTTACAACAGCGACGCATGTGGAGCTTGACAGCAGCAACCTGGAAAGTTGATACATCGATGAAGGGGGGGGGGGGGAAGAAAATTGGAATCATCGCGTTCGATGTGGAAGTAGGACAGTTGGTGCGTGTGCGTCTCATTGCCCAAGCCT
>JAHWFP010027166.1:103995-119182 GCA_023313725.1 Lithobius niger
TAACGGCATTTCGTTCAGTGTGTTGGTCGATGGAGTCGTGATGTGTTGGATGGTGTTACTGTTAGACGTGCGACAGAGTGTGACGCTTACAGTGTGCGTCGGCCGTTCGTGAACACGATCGGGCGATCAGACGGTGGACCGTTAATTTTGTGTGACGAAACCGCGATGTGTCTGTGCGTGGGAAAGTAGTTTTCTTATTTAAATTATTTTCTGGTAGCTTATCGTCTCTGTATGACACGGGCCGATCGAGTTAATACAGTTATTTTTTTATGTGTGAATCAAACAGCCGGTTTCCAATGGAATGTAGCTGGAGCCAAGTACAAAAAAAAAAAATTTTCAACATTATTGGATCCATGTCATATAATATGGACACACGCAAAGCACGGTCGTGCGGCGGGCCCGGACCAGACGGTTGGGTTATGAGTGTGGTGTTTCCGAAAGCTTCGTGGGAATGGCTGCCTTCGGGAAAGGGATGCACGGTTTGGGAGACGTGCTTAGTTGCAGCACCTCCTACCTCTCGGGCCTTTCCACTCCAGTCGAGAATGACTTGCAGTTGGCCAGTCAGTAATACATGTACATGTGCTCACAGATTATCATGTGTGTATTTTCTAGAATAGCAGGTTGTGCTACCTGTCCATGTTCCCAGGTGAAAGTTGGGACAAGTCGGTCAGCTTTATCGGTTTGTAATAGTTTGTACCGATAAAGTGGTGTATATTGTTGTACGGTGACGTCCGGGGTAGGTATGATTAGGACATGCAGGCCCTCACCTCGACGTCCAGGTAAGGGGGGGGGGGATGTCAACCCCACCCCAGCCCTCTATTTTGACCATAGTGTGTTACAGTAAGAGTCTAGTGTATGGTTGGTTACGAGTATTGTTTCCAAATTGGTTTATCATTGAAACATTGCTAGTTGTGTTTGATGGTTAGTGTTAGTCTAACACCTTGGGAAATGTGACAGTGATTCGAGGGCTGGCCTGATGCGCAGTACCCTTGAATCACAATACGACAGGGATGGAGAGATGGTAGATGCTCTCAAACTTGCTTGTTACTGTTCTTGGTGTGTTGTTGTGGAAGTTTAACTTAAGTCGTAGTCACATTATCGCTGCTCTCCCAGTCTTTTCTGCGCGAGGGCAGTTGATGGATCCCATAGCGCCAAAAAATCGTCAACCACTGGTATATCCAGGCGGTAGTTGATTACATCCCGAGCGCTAGACGAAATGGCACATGTAGCAGTCACAGACCGCTGGTTCACATGGGTGTCGCAGTTTTTAACCGCGGGCACGCCATATCATGCGTTGGTATTTTATATATAATGTATTAATTTTGATTGCATGTTGAAATTGAGATTAATTTAATCTTCCATTATTAATATAGTATTGGTAAGACAATCTTGAGTAAGGTTTGAGTCTTGAGTTTTTTGTCAAAGCCTACTAAAGTAACGCTTTGTCATTTCCACACATTCAAGGGAGATAGTTAATTATACACCTGTGTCATACCCCAATGATGAAAGTTATATATTTATAAGCTTCATGTTTAAGCTTAGTGGAAGTCAATTAGTTCTCTGCAAATGATAGTCGTTTGGCCACAGCATATGTTCCATGTAACTTTGGTTATGACTGTTGGTGATTCGATGCTTGGAATGTGTGGTGTCGCCAGTCGCATTCACTGCTGTGGATATTCTTAATTTTAACGAGTAAAAATTGGCAATTAAATGGTATGGATTTTGGTTATTCGTGTTGCGGATAAAACTTCCTCCAAAAGGAGTATGTTTTTGGCGATGAACAATTGTTGAACATTGCTAAGTGCTTACCACTTAGTTTCAAGATTTCATTATTCACGTTTTATAATTGGCAAAGCGACTTGGTCGGCATTTAATTATAAACCTCATAATTTTGCCAACTTTTGGGTAATTTTAGCCTGTATCTTATGTGGTTTTAATAGTTTGGAATTATTGCACTTGCTACTCACTTTCAAGTATCACTTTCTTGATTGAATTTTGGACGAACCTTGTATGGGTTACCAGCTGGCGAGCCATGGTACGGCCCTGGTGGCTGACAGGCCGAAGACAGTTACACTTTACTTGGTGTCAACCTGGAACTGACATTTTACGGTTTTATTGGAAATATTAGCCTAACGACTCAGAAATTTTGGTAATAGGGTAAAAATAAGATCTGTGATGTAGTGTAAAGTTTATTTGGGAACTTCGTTTACGGTGGCTTTTATAGCAGCATTGCCTGTGCATGGGTGAATTGACATGGTATTTGCCACTAGGCTACCATTATTGGATGATGGAATTCTGCGGTGTTTTCATGATCGGCGAGGGACATGTTCTAACATTGCCTAGACTTGGTAGGGTGTTTTATGACTACGTGTTTATGAATTCGGGGGAAATGTGATAGTGATTCAAGCGTCCATGCTAAGTCCACCTTATCTAGGATACACGACAAAGTCACTGTTATCCGACAAAATGTGTCAAATCGTGTATTTTGTCTGATTTTCACCTAAAAACGCGCATTTCATCAGGCATTTTTAGATTCTGTTCAGACAATTTAACAAGCCAAATATTAGACATTTTGTAGATTTTGCTTGTATGGATTCATGGGATAGCTTGACACGCTGTACCCTTGAATGACAATGCGACAGGATTGGAGAGGGGTTGGCAGCCATGACAATAGCAGTTCGTTCGTTCTGGTGCATTGTAGTTGGAGTTTTATGTATGCTAGTCGCTGTCACATTATCGCTGCCTTCCCAGATGAAAGATAAATCTGGGCAAGGTCAGTGGATGGTTCAGTGGCGGTTATACCCGTGAAGTTACCCAACGGGGGAAAACTTCGCCACATCAGTAGATTTGGAGGACGATGAGATACGTCGGCTCTGGGGGCTGCCTCGTCGACACCAGCTCGGGGGACGGACTGGTGAATCTACAGGACAATGTTACTCCACCGGGCTCACCTAGACGGGACGGCAGTGTGGATACGACAGGGTATGGTGATGACGAGTCATCGCCTATACGTAGGAGATGAACATTGGGCACGATCCTAGCAGTGTGGTTTTGGGGCCTGCCCCACAAATCTCCGACCAGGTATCGATGGGGACCGGCTGGACTGGAATCCTTAGCATTCAGTAGTGGCCAGGAGGGAGACAAGAACGGACAGGAATGCCCGGACTCGATCGTATCCCAGTCCTGGTATAAGGCATGGAGCAGCGGACAGCCGATGTCGGTCTGCACACAGTCCGGGTCAAAGCCGAGTGCGGACAATCCCAGCTCAACCTTGCAACCGCACATTCCGTGGGGCTTGCTAGTATCGTGGGACAGCCAGTGGGCAACTTTTGGTGGCCAAGGGGCGGGGTCATTCATTTACAACTGGCAGAACTATGGACACTGAAGTCGGCGGACCAGGTCGACTTCCCTTACCAGCATCTGGGCAGCACACTCCACCCAAACCTTACGCCCTACACCATCACGCCGGCAGGTTGTGAAAATGAGCGTGTTAAAGGAGGATCATCCAAGGGAGTCTCCAATGTGGTGGGGGAATATCATCGCGACTCTTCCTTACAGATCTATGAAGGAATGTGGAGAGGGTAGTTGGAGTGGTGCAGTGTTAAGACGGTTAGTGCATCACAACATTAGCCATGGGAACTTTACGAGTTTGTTAGTTCTCTATTCGACCAGGGTTTGACACCATGTGCTATCAAGGGTGCAGGGCTGCCATCTATTCAGGGTTGGCAGTCGGGGGGAAGCAAGGAGACATATGTAAGCACAGTGTTGTCGCCAGTTACCCAGTCCTTCGGCGTTACTATGCCCTATGGGGCGAATACTGTGCCCTTAGGGGGACCCTCCATGCATTCTGCATATTCTGGTCTTCCCCCCCCCCCTCCCCTGTTTGAGCGGTGGCACGATGCCTTCCCCGGAAACCTCACTTTTACCCTTGAGACAGATGAGACACCGACGACAGTTGTGGTGTCAACTTTAACCCCTTCATTGGAACCAGGATTCTCGGATAGGTTCTCTGCCACCCGAGCGGTGAGGGCCTTCCTCACTTGACCCAAAAGGTTATGTGAGGAAACTGAAGCTGTAGGGATTTCGTACCGTGGAGATAGGCCACGAGTCCCGCTGTACGTAAAGCTCACGAAGGATGGTAGGTACTTTACGCGCGACCCTGCATCACCAGGGCTTTAAGGTAGAGCGATAGGCAGAACTTTCACAGGAGCACGTCGCTCGGACACTCCTGCCAGGGGGCGGAGTGTTACATGCACGAGGTTCATACCAGGGTAACATCTTGGGCGCTAACAGCTGGAACGCCGTTGGAGGAACATATCGAAACTGGTCGCTGGAGGAACCGCAATACCTTCATCACCCACCATCTACAGTGTGTGGGAACCCCCTCATCAGGTAACAGAGGGTATCAATTCACCGCGGCAGGTGAAGTATTAAGGTAAGGGTTGTAGGTTATCTACCGGACCTGAGGGGTCTATAGTTGCTTACTGTGTTCACACATGTTCCACTTTGTGTGATTTCGGTAGGATGGTCTTGCAAAGGCGTGGGTTCGACGCCACCTATTTAGGTAGGACAAAGTCAGCATATATAAAATACAGGTAAGTATTTTAGGCTAGCAGTAAAAACGGGGTTTTACCCCTAAAAATAGTTTTTACTTAGCCTAAAATACTTACCTGTAGGAACCCACCCTCCTCCCGCGTCGAACCGTCTAGCACGGGGAGACAAACTGTGATAATGAGCGGGAATGGGGCGCCGCCTAGCGGTGGTCATGAGCCCCGGGGAGTGCCATTGCAAGGACCAGGAGAGTAGAAATTTCATGTTTGGGACGGGTAGCATTTCCAAAACTGGAAAGCATATAAAATACAGGTAAGAATTTTAGGCTAAGTAAAAACTATTTTTAGGGGTAAAACCCCGTTTTAGGATTTATTTTTATTACCGTAATTGCTAAATAACTTGAGAAATACCAAAAAAAGACCGATTCTGGATTGGCAAAATTATCGAAAAAATTGAAATTTGATAGCTACTCCAAGCCAAACCAGTCGGTTACCAGTATCGAAATGCCTTAGTGGCTACTGTTTCAAGTTTCTTACCGCTGTGTAGTCTGGTTTACAGGTCGTGTGGGTGCGTTAAATTGTAGCCGTCAGAATTTTCAGGTTGATCTTATTCCCATCATACAAAATTTTGTTTTGTAAATTTGTAACTATTTTGACATTCTAGTACACTATTTTCACCATCAACTTTTCAATGGTTTAAATTTCCTATGGTATTTTTTGTGGAGTTTTACATCTTCAAAAGAAATTTGGTCAGTTGAATAAAACAAGAAGTAAAAGACATGTCTGATTGTCGAACTTTCAACTCCAGCCATAAATTCAACTGAATTTGTGTAAGATCCATTTTCATTTCTGACTAAACTATCTACAAACCCAATAAAATTGATCAACACCCACTCAAGGACTTAAAAAAACATTACATGAACTGGCTGGGGAAATAGCCCATTGGTCTAAGTAAACACAAATCACTGGCAAATCGAAACTGGTGACTTTCTAAAACTTAAATTGGTTGATCATGTGTGAATCACGAGGTACACAAAAACTAACTGTACAGCATTGTCTCTATATTTAGTTGGCTACGAATCAGCATGTTCCGCATTTGGTCTTACTAGGGGATGGAAGAGATTTGCACCTCAGAGAAGTTTGCCAAAGAGCAGACATTCTCTACTCTGCGCTTTTCCTTTCAACAGCATAACACGATAATTTTCCAAACCATTTTTTGTCTCAAGCCGGGGCAGGTAATAACCAGTGTTAAGAACTGTTGTAGAACACTTGATTGTCTGCCCCACCATCAACCCCAAAAATGAAGTTTTGGAGTGGTTTATTCTAGACTTATTTAATTTTACTTGCCTGCTAATAAAACTACAGAAATTGCTGTTGATTAATAAATCAAATTAATAACCAAATTAATTCTGAAAAAAAATCATAATTCTTCCTTGTTCAGAGTGTCTCCCCCTCCCCTCCCATGGGATCTGTTGTTGTCAATTTTTTTTTAAAGCTGTAGTGAAGTCACATAGACTTGTCCAAAACCATGTAAAGTTTAAATATACCACTTGAATCATTTTTTCGAGAGCAATCCATTGGTTCTAGTAATAACTCGTCACAAAGAAATCTGCTGCATATAAACAAAGTATTCAACCAGGGAAAGGCCGCCAAGGTAATCCTGTCAGTCAAGTTAATCACACTGAATAATACTTTGGACGTTGAATGAAAACTTGAAGATTGCTACCGCTAGTCCAAGCTTCTTACAGTGGTTACCTATGTTAATGTCCAATTTTCTCCCTTGATCGTCGTTCTGGTCCCTCAACCGTCCCGGTAACCATGTTATCAGGTTACAGAAAATTGTCCATATACGCTAATAGGATTAACCTTGGCGGCCTTTCCTGGTTGAATGATATCACAACTTTCAAAATCTGACCCTTTTGGATACTTGGCGGTTTCTCTTCTACCAGTTTTGGTTGGTCCACAAAAAACTGACGACCCAACATTTTTCAAGTCCAACTTTTCTAGTTAGCACCCCTCAGAATCAGGAGAGGACAAATCAAAGCTGACGAAACTGGAAGATTGTCCTCTCCTGGTTTTGAGGGGTGCTAACTAGAAACGTTGGACTTGGAAAATGTTGGGTCGTCAGTTTTTTGTGGACCACCCTGTATAACAAAATAATTCAGTCTCTTCCATAACACTGGTCAGTCGTTTCATTTACCTTCTCGTGTATGTTCCAAGTTTTTTTTTTTTTTCAAGTTTTCACAGAACAAAGAAAAAGTAACGAAGTTTTTGGAAAGCCACTGCTTTCCATCAATGGGCTAACACTTTTCAAAACATCACAGCTGTTACATCACTTACATTTCTGGTGGGGCAAAAAAACAGTCTTTTCCCTTCTGCCTGACGACAAAGGTGTTGCCCAGCCATTTCAGGATGGCTGGTAAGGTAGGTGATCTGGCCGAAAGCTCTGGGGGAAATATTGATGGTGTTACAGCAGTGCCTTTTTAGTTTTTATTGTTGCAGATTCTAATGCAAAGCGTTTCTGAAGAACCCCCCCCCCCCAAAAAAAAAAAATAACACTAGCTTGGTTCGACTGTAGTGTTATGTGTGGATTTCTTGTGGTGGCAGGCTATTTGTAATTCAGGGAGTAACGGTATTATTTTTCACGTCTGTCGTGCTGTTTTGAGCATGCGTAGTCAATTTTCATGTGAACAGTGTAAAAAGTTCAGTGTGCGCTTGGGATTTTGGAGACTATTTTGCATAATAGTTGTTCATCTCGTTTTGGTGGATTTTGGCTGAGCATGCAGGTGTTTGATGTGTTGGAGAAAAAGTTAGGTATTCTTTTAGATTGTAAGATTCGTTTTGCAAAGTCTTATCTTTTTGTTTGGTTTGTGTGAAGTTCTTTCTTGATAAATGTCTTGAATATCCATTATCTTCTAGCTGGCTGGGGTGCAAATTTGGTTCTTCTTGGTTTTGGTCCTCAAATTCTATTGGCATTGTTGTGAACTATATTAGTGATCGACTGCTTGGGTGTAAAAGCATTTGTCAGGAATGGTCTGTTGTGGTTTTCTGTAAGGTTATATATTCAAAGGTTTTGTGTAGCAACAATTCATTTTCCATTATAAAATGTATATCTTCGTGGAAGTTTTGGATGAAATGGTGTTCAAGCCGGTCTTACATTGTGCCAATGGAGAGATCATCTTGGTACTGTAAATCCCAATAAAATTGGACTGCCCTTGGATGTTGAATTTTTGGAAAACCAGCACCTAATTCTCTCGAGATTTCATATCAGATGGGTGGCCCTTTCTTTTGCAAGAAGAATCAGTCTTGGATTTCAATCAAGTTAGTGATAAAATCATTGAAAATACCAGACAAATTGGAATTAAATTGTTAGTTCCAACTTTTGGAATTGTTTGTTGGAACTTTTGGTGGTGCTTTCGTTACTTCACTTTAAGCACCGTACTACAGCTGATACCACAATAAAACCTGCTAAATGAACATGACCCTTTAAAGGGATATACCTCCCAGCGCCATTTTTCTCGATCCATCACATCAAGTACGGCCCCAAAGGTCTATTTACTTACCGTTAGTCTTTCTCTTGCTAAAAAACCGTTTTAAAATGTGGCGTCTAGGAAATTTTCTGTTGAATATTGTTAACTATATTTAAGAACGACCCGTAACTATGATGCATTGCGCGCGTACAATAATCATGACGTTTCATCTCTGTGTGTACATCTACTAATTTTCTAATAATTACCATGAGATCTAAAGTCTAATAGACTAGCGCGGTAAAAATTAAAATTAATTATTCCAATATATCGCCGAAGCCAAATTATAAGACACTAGCCTAGAAAATCATAAATTGTGATTTTTAAAATACGAGAATCATTCCGGTTTGTGACAACACAGTCGTTGACTTGATTTTGTCTCGTGTACTATTCCCAAAGCCAACCGAGAAACGTAGCTACCACCCCAGCCGACCTTGGCGGTGTAATTGCTCGGATGTTGATCTGCTTGGATGTTGATCTGCACGTAGCTGTAATTTGGCACGCGAAATGTTATGAGGCAGGCCGGGTGTCCCTTAAAATGGCTGTAGGGTTAGGTAATTAGTTGACAGCAGCATATAGTGGCAAAAAATGGTACTAGTTCTGTTTATCGATGATCATTAAACCACTTATCTTGAAATTATTTGCATACAGTAGCTTAACTGAGCCTAAGCGACAATATATCATCAGTCTCCGGACAGCTCCAAAAGGCCAGCAGACGAACGCTATATCATCCGCTCAGTTCTAAGATCTGTTAAAAAAAAAAAATCCAATTGCGTACATCGGAAGTGTAATTCTGATTGAATTAGGTATTTTGGAATGTATATTTTCGGTTAATTTAATTCAATATCATCTTTTTATTACCTTAATTGATGTTTTTGTTGGCACCGTCGCCAAATTTGACACGTGAAAATGCTTTTGTTTGCTGAAAATAAACCTTGTTCAAACAATCATCTCCGTCATCAACAACACAATGCACAGTGGTTGGTGCATCTTAGTCACGTTCGAGAGAGAGGAATCCCTTTTTCCTTGCCCGCTAAAAGTTACGTCAACTCCTACGTCACTGCCTTTACTCCTCAAATGTAATCTGCCGTTTAACGGCCGTTGTTCAAACTCTTCGAAATCGCGAGCATGGATTAGTTCGTTCGAGGCACGTGACCCGTCATCGCGAAGCGAGTCAAGGTCGCATCCATTGGCGCTAGCAGGTACGCGTCGCTAGCAGGCAGCCAGTCACGACAGCCTACAAAGAATTGAGAATGTGCTCTGAGCTCCTGCCCCGTTTGCACTATCGATGTCTACCACCCGACCACAGCCGTCGTTTGCAACCTGTGCTGCTCTAGTTTTCATACCGAATGTGTGTGTCCCAAACTGTTATTGACTGCATTGATAAATACAAGAATCTCACCTATTTCTGCGACCAATGCTTACCTGTGCCAACTATTTGATGCTTTGAAATCACGTTGTCACACAGGTTTTGCAGCGGCATTCCTTACTTGAATCGTCTGTGAAGGAACTCACAGCAACCATCCATGCATTAATTAGACTACAACCGGTTCTACACCCCTGAAAATTCTCACCGAACCCATTTTTGATCCCGAAATCGAGTCAATATGACCAAGCGAAGGCGGCCGCCATCTTGTGTCGTTACTTCCTGTTGCCAAAACTTTTTTAGCGCAACTTCAACGCTTCTCTGAAAATAATACTCTGATTCCGATTTTCGATCAAATGAACCACCTAAATCTAATGCTTACACGTCCGAGTTCCCAGGATTTTTTTGGTGCTGCAATCAACTCTTCCCTACCGGACAAACCAACACTCAATCTTTCACCTTGCATTATTCCTCAGCGTATGGTGCCTCCAGTCCTTCTTGTTTCGGTCTCGCAAAACGACTGCCTGCTTAGTCTCTCTCCGCCTCGACAGATGGTGCCAGTCGCCGCATCACACTCTTCTTCTGTACCCCTTTATAACGAAGAATCGGGTTTTCGTAGTTACTATTCCAAAGCCGACTACAGAACACTAAAACAAGCTGCTGCCTGGTTGAACCTCCACTCACATACTCAAATAAACTTAAAATTCAACCTCCAGCAAGGCCTGAAATTAGTCTCAACATGTCCGCACCAGCTTCTCACTCAACAAATCCATCTGTTAAAATTTTCGTAGGTGGGCTTCACCCCAATACTACAGCTAACTGAATAATTAAACTCATTCCTAATTCTTTTGGTTTTACTTTCGGTTGTTTTCAACTTAACAAAGATATCCCACTTACTCATCTTTCTGTGTTACGACTGCAGAATCAAATACTGACGTTATCATGTGCTCCAATATCTGGTTCACTGACGCCAAAATTTTACATTTTTTAGGCACGCCTAAACCTGCTAGATTGCAAAATAACACCCATCGCAACCGAAACTCAAACCAAAATCCCTCCCTCTCCGCAGCATCAAGAAAACGGCCATTCTAAGTCGCCAGTCTTTTCCCAATGCCAATATCACTTGTCGAAAAAAAAAAGTATGCAAGGCAAAGTCCCAACTTAGATTACCACCCAAGAAGATAGCGAGAAGCAGTCCATTAGTGACAATGCAAGTGTCACTAGTTGTTGCAGCAGCCATCATAGTTCAATTCTGCTGGAGGCTTCCAAGACATAACTTTCATTCATCACTACAACTGCCGTACAAACCCGTGTTCATAGCCTTTCGTGCTCGTATTTTAATGCTATGCGCCTCTTTTAACAAACTTGATGAACCACCTCTCAACTTTCTCCTGATATTATTGGCATCTCTGAAACACACCTCACTCCAGCTATCCCGGACTCTACCATTAATTTTAACGGCTATACTGCCTACCCCATTGGCCGCTTACTCGGGGGTCACGGAGGTGTGCTCATTTACATTAAAAGCAACATTTCGTTTTCGCTCAGTGGCCCTTTCTCCGACGCCCTCGGTGAATGGGAATCTCTGTGGTGCTCGATCATCATTCCTTCGTCTGACAATATCACTATTGGTTGTGCCTACCGAAGTCAGTTAAAGGCTACCCCACACACTGGCCAAGTTTTCTCTCCATGCTTAACAATGCTGTGCCCATCAACCAGCATGCCCTTCTTCTGTATGGGGGATTTCAACCTGCTTAATATCAACTGGCTTAGTGCCACTACCTCCAAACTTAATCCAAGTGCCAGTCTTGAGTTTCTTGACTTTATCCAAGACCATAATCTTGTACAACACGTTACGAAACCAACTTGCCATCATTCAAACCAGTGATCCAGTTTACTTGATTTGCTTATCTGCTCTCCTTCTCTCCTCAATCATTCACCTGCCTTTGGGCGTGGTGATCATGATGTCTTCACTTTTTCACTTGATACTGACTTTTCTACCAAAGCCAGTCCCTCTCCTTCTTACAACTTTGCTCAGCTGACTACATGCTTATTAACCACATTATTTCCTGCATTGATTGGTCTACCGAACTTGCCAATCTTGATGTCGACTCACAGTTTCAATTACTTACTACCTTCCTTCAAGCCATTATCTCCTGCTTCATCCCTGTGGCTAAGAAGCATTCTTCCTCCCGCTCATCCTGGTCCACACCCGAACTTCGTGCTTCCTTAAACAAAAAAAAAAAGCATTCGTATAGTCTGCTTTGTTCCTTTCCGTCTACATCTAACATGGCAAACTTGCTCGCTGCAAGAGAGAATACTATCAAGCAAATCAAACTTGCCAAAACTTCGTTTGAAAACAACCTTATTCAACGCTCCAGAAGTAACCCCATAAAACTCTTTTCCTACCTTAAAAATAACAAAACTGTGCCCTTAAGCTGTATCAGAAATGATAATACTTTCTCTCGATAATGCTACCATTGGTTCCAAGCTAAATTTTTTTTTTCTCCACAACTTTCCTTCCTGCCTCTTCTCGCACTCCTATTCCACTTGCAGCTGGCATCGTGCATTTCGGTGTGACTGATGTTCTTTCCTCTCTCCTATGCCTTAAGGAAGACTTCTTCAGGTCCTGATAACATTCCTCCTATTTTTCTTTTTAATTGTGCCAGTTCTCTTTCCACCCCCCTTGTTTCACATTTTCTCCGATTCCATCCTTTCTACTACCGTCAAACGGGGTGACTTTGCCCACTTTTCAACTTTAAACTAAGATTTAGACAACCTTACCCTGCCTTATAACAACTATTTTGCATAATAAAGTTGAGTCCTATGCTTGACTTTCGAAATCAGTGATGTTTTGTTGCTCTGAATCAACAAAAAAAAAGCGGTGGGCAAAGTCAACCTGGACTTGGGGTGACTTTGCCCACACTCTAAAAACGCATGCAAATTCAATGCCGCCTTTACACAAGTACTGATAGGGGTGTATTTGCCTAATAGGTCTATTATCAAGCTGCCAGCAGAAAAAGAAAAAACGGCAAAGTGAACAACACAGTGGGGTGACTTTGCCCGTACCACTGAAAAGCATACAAAGTGTGAAGCAGTACATGGCGGGGCACTTTGCCCACATTTAATGTTTAAAATGACGACATTTTCCTACAATAACCTATTTTAGCGATTAGAATTGTTATAATACGTTTGATAACAAGTGGAAGAGTGCTCAGTATAAAAAACAAGAGAATATTGCTCAAAATAGCATTTTCTTTAATCTCATTTTTAAAGAACAAATACCTTGGGGGTGAAAGTTAAATAGGATGCGTAAAATAAAATAATATTTGTGTTAAATGGGAGGAGGAGGAGGATGAAGAGTTGCTTTAAAGAGGATTAGGAAAAGTATTTAACTTTAAAATAATTTTAATTTAATTTAAATCATAAGCTGGTCTGTACAACAATTAATTAATAATTAAGTTCAAAATTATTAATTTGATTTTAAGTGATCAAATTTATTAATATATATTGTAATAAATGACAAATATAATTATATTTAATTTTAATGGCACATGATGGCTTCATTATCATACCTCACTATAAATGTCATTGGAATAATATTTTTAGCTGTTAAAATGCAGCCATCTGTATTTTGGCAGTCACCCCAAGGTGAGCAAAGCCACCCCAAAGCGATCGCCCAACCCAGAAGTGACTTTGCCCATGAGGCCTGCTGCATACCGGTTACATTTTAACCAATTTAAAAATAGATCAAGTTTCCGTCATACAATAGCAAAGACTTACAAGTGTTACAATTCTGTACAAAATTGTTTTCACCTTTTTAATCAGAAGTTTGGCAGTTTGTACAAAATAGGAACTCTGGTGTCCTAACCTTCCAGCATGATGAAAACGAGAGTTATGGCTGAACCAGAAGTACGACCCGATACATCGAAACAGTGATGTTCAGTGCTGCTTTCGTGGAAAAAGGAAATTTCTGAATTGAATACAAAGCAGGCTAGACAGTAAAGAATCTTACTTTTACTGTGGTGGGCCAAGTCACCCCGTTTGACGGTACCTTTCCTTTATGCTGGAAGGATGCTCATATCGCTCCAATTCACAAATCAGAACGGTTCTCCTTTTCTTGTTACTAATTACAGACCTACAAGTCTTCTCGTCCATTTAAAAAAATCTTTGAACTTTGAATCGACTCTGATCTTTTTGATTAATGTTCTCAACTCAATATTCTTCCGGCCACCCAATCTTCTCTCCACGTACGATCCCATTACTAAACGTATTGACGTTGGTCTACCATGTGACCTTGTTTTCTTCGATTTCAGTAAAGCTTTCAACACTATTTCACATGCTAAGCTATTGTCTAAACTTACTACTTTCGGTTTTTCTCCTGGCGTTATTTCCTGGCTTACTTCTACCTACCCTTTAGGCGGCAACGGGTCGTCCTTCGTGGTTCCTTAGCTTCATGTTATCTCTGTTGTTCCTCAAGGTTCCGTTCTTGGTCCCCTCCTGTTCAATATTTTCATATCCGACTTACTTTCTGTTATTCGTTCTCCTAATGCCTGCTATGCTGACTAGAAAATCATCTCCGACTGTTTCCTGCAAACTACTTCAAGACATCCAATGTGTTGCGCACTGGGCTATTACCAATTCCCTTCTTTTTCATACTGAAAAATGTCACGTCCTATACCTTGGGCATAATAATCTGCATTTTCCTTTCTTTCTGGCAAGCATATCACTCCCGTTGCTAATCATCCCGACCTTGGGTTCCTTACTGATAATCTCAAAAATGTCAATCTTTACATTGAAAATGTCATCTCCAAAGTCTTTCGTAAAGCCCATTTTGTACTGAAGGGTTTCCACAACCTCACACCCTCCCTGTTTGCTATTTTATATAAAACCTTTCTCCTCCCAGTCTTTGGTTACTGCTCCCAAATTTGTCGTCCCTACAATCTTTACTCACTTAATCGTCTGAAAAACGACAATTTTAACTAGATTAAAATTAGTTTTTACTATCCTAAAATACTTACCTCTAGTAAGTGCTAAAATCGTTTTCGATTTGCTTTTCTACCCGCAATTTTTAAACCCCCACGTTTAAAACCTTTCTAACACCTGCAATGCAATGAGGTTAGCCTACTTGCCACTAGGATCGCAACAATTGTTGCCTATAACAATGCAGCACCAGCCTGCAATCCTCACTTTTCGTTTTCCAGACACCCCTTTCTCAATCAACAGGGTTCTGCGAAGCGGGGAGGCTGGAGACCAACGGGACGAGCTTGGCACAAGAGTCCATCAGGCCTATCACCGATGCTAAATCCACTGCAAGAATGTCGGTCTCCTGACTGAGCTTGCTCATCCTGGTTCCCAGCTTTTCGACCCTTTCCAGCGAAGGACGAATAGTGAAGCGAACAGTGTCGAAGTAACCCCCGAGGAACACAAATTGCTGACTGGGGGTCAACCTGGACTTCTCCATCTTTACACCAAGACCCAACGCCTTGAACACCCGAAGGCACCTGGCAGTCTGACGACCCAGAATGTCGCACGAGCGGTGACGAACCAGCCAGTCGTTGATGTAGGCATGCGCACGAATGTCCAACCGATGTAGGTACCCCAACACCGGGCGCAACACTGCCGTGAAGACGTGGGGCCCCGTTGCGATGCCGAATGGGAGAACACGATACTGGTACGACTGACCTCCCACAAAAGTGTTGAGAAATACAAGTTTTCTCACTGATAATCATAATTCACAATAG
>JAHWFP010027166.1:122815-132869 GCA_023313725.1 Lithobius niger
ATAGCGATAACGAAAGTTTCAACTTACCGTACCCAGAATGATAACATCCACTCGATATTCTTCCGTCACAACGCGTGTTATTACTTCCGAAATCATTATTTTATGTTTTATTACCGTAAAAATAGTTTAAAGTTGCATTTATTTCTTCGAGATTCACGATCGATTACAGCTCACTACCAAATCGTTGCCGGACGCCATAATGACCGGCTGCCCGCAATGCGACGCGCTGCTGCTGGCGCCAATGGCTGCGACCTTGACTCGCTTCGCGTGACGTCACTCGCGAATGGCCGAAGATTCACGTGCCGCGAACGAGCCAATCAGCGCTCGCGACAGCTCGCGAGGCCGAAGCATTGAACAACGGTTGTTGAAACAGGACATTTCATAGGAATACTACAGGCAGTGATGCTGGAGTTGATGACGTCATTTTTCGCGGGCCAGAAAATTGGGAATCCCCTCTCTCGAACGCGACCAAGATGGCGCCTGTACGTTACGTCGTTCCGGAGATACAATCGTTTGAACCAAGGGCTATTTTCAGCAAATAAACGCAATTTCACGTCCATTTTGCGACGATGCCAAAAATAACATTGACTTAAGGTAATAAACAGATGATATTAAATTAAATTAAATTAACCTAAATAAACTGAAAATATACGTAATTCAATCGGAGTTACGCCTCCGATGTACGCAATAGGAATTTTTTTTTTAACAGGGCGTAGAACTCGGCTTAACCGGGCTAACGATACATCGTCGTGTCGGCTTTTTCGCAGTGGAATTGCGATGACGATATGTCGTCGCTTAGACCTAAAAGGATAACAAAATACCACTGCAGCTGATAACGCCTATTTCATAGTTTTACTATGAAAATTCTTTAACCCTTCTGACGCCAGCCAGAAAAAGAGCTCTTGCTAGCCCAAACCAGCCAGTTTTTCGCAGCGCAAGAAATGATTGCACGTCTTCATTAAAATTCATATAACTCCCTTTAAAAACGTATTAGAGGCTTCATTTTTTTTTAAACAGCTCGTAATACTTAGGCCTTCACCCGAATATTCACAAAAAAAATTATAGGCATATTGAGGGTGGGGAAAAATGGCAAATGTATTACAAATCAAAAAAATCTAACATAGTACTGGCTTTGAGAGCAATTTTGACCAACTTTATACGCTGAAAGAGTACTTTTTTTTTGCGTAAACGTAATGATCTATCTGTTATCTTTCTTTACACCAAAAATGAAGTAAATATGTGTGATGCTTTTTTTTTAATTAAATATAATTGTCACGCCTGTCAGTAGTGAAGCATTCCTGTCAGGAGTGGCTGCCCTGCTTGGCGGCTTCCTTCTACTCAACAAAATGTAGGCCTATTTGCAGCGCAAGAAACGATTGCACGTCAGCATTAAAATTCATGTAACTCCCTTAAAAAACGTAGTTGCGGCTTAATTCTTTTTTTAAACAGTTGGTAATTTAGGCCTTAACCCGAATATTCGCACAAATAAATTATACGGCGTATTTTGAGGGGGAAAAAATGGCACACTTATTATAAATCAACAAAACGTAACATAGTAGACTTTAAGAGCAATTTTGACCAACTTTATATGCTGAAAGAGCACTTTTTTTTTGCATAAACGTAATGATCTATCTGTCATCTTTCTCCACACCAAAAATTAAGCAAAAATGTGTGAAACTTTTTTTAAAATAAAATAAAATTGTCACGTCTGTCAGTAGTGCATTAATCGCTCTCAGGAGTGGCAGCTTTCTTTTCAACAAAGTTTGGGCCTATTTTGTAGAAACGGGCACGTAATCACACAGCCGTAATTGTTTACATCCAGTTGGCAAGCTATTATTAATTAAAATCTTATGAGGTAGTTGTTTCTCCTTCATTAGGGCTGGAAAAAAAAAGCATTTTATTTTCAGTTGTTCCAGTGGTCGAGGGACGAAGCACTTCTGCAAAGCGTAGGCTAAGTGTATTCCCGACTCGGACTAGTTACATCGTGTAGTTCTCCGAAATCCATATTGTTAAAAAAAAAAACTCCAACGAAGAAAATTCATTTATCAAATGTTCATACTTCTAATCCAATCCTGAATTCGCGGAAATGGCGGAGTAATAGATTGAAATAGAACGCAACCGATCAAGTGACGCAAGACAAGCAGGACGGCTGCGCGGGCCGGGGCTCAATGGTCAGCAGCAGTGGGGCAGAGTTCCGTGGTTGGGAGCGGCGGGCCGGGGCTCCTTGGTCGGGAGCGGCGGGCCGGGGCTCCTTGGTCGGCAGCGGCCATTCTTATCGCGTCGTGCTCTGATCCAATCGGACGCATCGCATTTGATTCACTTGACGAATTATCGACCATTTTTCAATAAAAAAAACGTTATCACAGTTATCTTTACAGTTATATCTCTCAAAGACGTCCATAATTTGCTAATTTACCTCAGTCTAAAGTGGTACACGATGTAAATCAAAATCCGAATCGGGAGAGCCTCTACGCGATGCAATGGCCGCCATCTTTTTTTTTTTCAAAACTCACGGGGACAGCGAACGAACACGACATAGCTCGGGAAAAAAATGAAGATTCTCCTAGAGAACTTGTTCTCGCCAGGAGAATCTAAGCTCTCTGAGTCGAATCCGACGAAACTGTGTTACAAGATTGGGATCCTTCCCTATGCCTACGGTGCTTTTTTACCTCATTAACGCAGTCATTTATGCAAAATATTGCGTCACTTCCGCCTCTATCCCACTTCCCCCTACCCTGTCTGCGTCCACTCACTCTTTTCTTGCTGTGAACGTACGATTCCATGCAGGGAGGCGGGCGGGCCCTGTTTTGTAACACAGTTTCGTCGGATTCGACTCAGAGAACTTAGATTCTCCTGGTGAGAACAAGTTCTCTGGGAGAATCATCATTTCTCCTTCGTAGAATCCTCCTCACTGTGTTACAAGATTGGGATAGATTAGGAAGCAGTGCACACCTCGGAATTGCTCCAAAGATGGCTGTGGTGACCTTGGTCCCACTTAATAATCAACCTGTACCTACACCCCAGACTACCCAGGGACCCCACTCATCCGCCACCTCGGCGTCTAAGTATGGGTCCCAGAGGGGGGCACCTGCGCTCCGCAAGGGATACGGTCCCTCCCTGGCGCAGGCCAACAACCGGACGATCCAGGCTGCACACTGCCAGTCCGGTGTCACCAGTACTGCCCATACAACTCGATCCACGATGAGCTTGTCTACGCAACGTCCAATTAAAGGACACGGGGGAAAAAGATACGGAGAGAACGGGCCCCAGTTCACACTGAACACATCCACAAACGACCCAAATCGCTGCAATTGGGCCGTCGCCTCCGATGCGAACACGTCCACGTCTGGCATCCCAAACCACCTACAAATCTTTGGGAATGCCACAGTACACAATCGGAAGTTCCCGAAATATCGAGATAGACCACCCGCTGTCACATTCAAGTTCACCGGCACTAATGCCACCTGTACCACACAATCCAACTGACAACGGACCATGGCAACGAACCATGGCGTTAAGCATCTGGGACTTCGTCCCCCATTGATGATTCACGTATGCCACGGCCACCACATTATCCGAAAGGATTCGCACAACCCGTCCCCTGACCAGGTCTCCAAATATGTCTAGCGCTTTTAGCATAGCCAATAATTCTCTCGCATTTATATGCAAGGCAGCCTCCCTGGGCTGCCACCTCCCCTGCACTTGCGAATCCCCAGTGGCTGCTCCCCAGCCCATGTCCGAAGCGTCCGTTGTCACCACTACTGCGGCCTCCACAGAGATCCAGGATTTTGCTACCACTGAGCGACTCAGCGCCTTCGCCCACCAGCTCAAATCCTCGCAAGATCCTTGCGAGAGGCTTCCTCCGTGCACTCCCGCACGACACCAGGTCACCAGGTCATGTTGCCACCAACGCGTGTGCAATTTGCCGTTCTCCACGGCACACAACAAACTTTCTGCCACCTTTGAAGCTCCTTAACAACCGTGACCGGGTCTCGTTGCAGTCCCGCAACCAAGCGCACCATACGAGCCTGTTTCTCAGGCGGCAACACAAAACGGGCTGACTTTAGATCCAACATCATACCCAAAAATTGCAAAGCCTGCGACGGTACCAGCACACTCTTTTCGTAGTTTACGAAAAAACTTAACCTCTGCAAGGTTTCCAACACTCTCCGCACATCCCGCCGCACACCTGCTGCAAAATCATCCAGGTAAACGAAAATAAACACACCGGCCCGGCGCAAGAAGCGCCTCACCACTGACATAAGCTTCATAAAAGTACCCGGGGCTGAAGCCAACCCAAATGGCAGCACACAAAAACGGTAAAGACAACCTTGCCAGGAAAACATCAACAATCGTCGTGCACTGCCCCTTATTGCCACTGCATAGTACGCTTGAGACAGATCGACGGTAGCCATCCACCACCCTGGCCGTAAATGCTCTACTACCCTCGGTAGTGTATCCAAGTAGCACTTCCGTACCACTACAAACTCATTCAAGCCTTTCAGGTTCAAAATTATCCTGATCGATCCGTCTGGCCTTGCCACTGAAAAACGAAAATTTTAACTAGTGAAAATTAGTTTTTACTTACCTAAAATACTTACCTTCAGTAATATTGCTAAAACCACCTTTTTACGCTATTTACTGCTCGCTTATGAACTAAAAACCCCATTTTTTACGTTCTCCCTAAGCTTTTCTCCACTGCCGCCAGGCGGCGCTGCACGTCCTTACCGACGTCAGCGCCCCCACCAGTCCAACCGCATCACTTTTCCACGGGCACTCCGGTTCAGTGATTGCGGGGAGGCGGGCGGGTCCTTACTGAAGGTAAGTATTTTAGGTAAGTAAAAACTAATTTTCACTAGTTAACATTTTCGTTTCTTACTTCCTGCAAATACTTACCTTCAGTAATATTGCTGAATTTGTCAGACAGGAGGCGGGAATCACCACCCCAACCAGGAACCCCGGAGAACAAGCTTACTAAACCACACACACACTGCCACCAAAACACTAATAAAGAACCAAGAGGCGACCAACCCACCAGGACCAGGTATCCAGCGACGCCAAGCCCTCATAGAGAGGCCCATGGTCCCCAACCAACAGCCGGGTGAGTTAGCCCAACGCCTGGCAGTACCTCATCCTTGAGAACCTAGCTCAGGAACAAGGCACACAAGCCCAGAAAACCGGCCCGCTCCACTAGAATTGCCGTAATGCAGCACAGCCAGAATAACACACTGCAACAAGGCACACCAACGCGGGCTTCACTCCCAGAAAGCCTGGCCAGCCACAACAAGGCTTGCACCACAGATCCGCCCGCCCCAGGCCACTCGGGACCCCCAAGGAAGTACGCACAAACAGGGGCGGGTGGCGCAGGGAGCACGCTGCTACTGCTACGTCCAGCGGCGTCCCGCACCAAGAGTGTAAGAAATGTCCGCGTTACTAAAGCGAAATCCTAAACCTACAACTACCGTACTGTTTCAAAGCAGGTCCAGAAGAAAAACTGAAGTACAACTGTACATGTAATAGCGACATTTCGAAAGGTACAACACTTGACCACATGGCTTAAAACAAACACGGCATAAACAACAAGACTGCAGCTTGCATCCCCTGCTGCCCGCATCAACACCAGAACGCGAGTGAGCGTTCGCTCCATCCGAAACCGGAAGGTATCTCCCCACTAGGCTAGAGCGCTTGATCAGCCAGATGCAATTCTCCAGGCATGCACAATGCATAACCACCGACCAGGCTTCCAAACACCCTTTCCTGAATAAGGGGAAAGTACATTTCAGTGTCAGGCCTTTAACACTACCTTGACATATTAAACAACGACATGAACACTGTAAACCCTCTGCTGGGAAGAACCATTCATAGTTAGGCTATGACAACCAACACACACTCCCATCCGTTTCATGCAAACACAATGCTACAGAAGGTATAACATTACTTATGAGTCACAATTATAGAACACCGCTGAACATAGCCTATTCAACCGCCCTGGGTTCAGTCATTCCGACAACATGTCTGCACCATTTAGTGCAGACGGCACGTTATATATAAATAGAAATATAGCTTTCGTAGCCAATCCCCCAAAAACATACATTTAATGGCAATGTGCTTTGACCTCAAGATCCTCACCTCATACCTAGTAAAGTGGATGGCAGAATGGGAGCCACAGTACAATGAAGGTGTTGTAGTCAACGGTGCCAATACCGAATGTGACATGCACTGTGTAGCCAGGCCAACCTCCTACAGCCGGAAACATTGCAATGAATTCCGCCTCCATTGTACTGAGCAAGGACGGAGTTTTTACACGATTCCACGATCGTGGAAAATTATCATCTTTCCCAAAAACGTTCAATAACACATTCTGTCGAAGAGTAAAACGTTGGTTACAGAGGCTAGGTTCCATATTTCATCGTGGAATTTCGTGGAATTTGATGTTTTCCGTAGAAAATGTAGCATTTCGTGGAATTCCGCTTAATTTGAGGTATATTTAAAGTTTTTCAGCAGTTTTTCACAAAAATTAAAATTGAGATTTAAGAATTTTTTTTAAACGCCTGTTCGGATACGTGTGAAAGGAACGTTGATAGGAGCGTACTAGTGGTTTCGTATCTTATACCTCTGGTTTCGTTCTCACGCGCATGCGTTGTGGCTTTACTGCCGGCTTCTAGCTGCTTTACGGCTGCACCCACTCGTGGAATTGGGCAATTTTATCGTGTAAATTTGCATTTTGCTCATCGCGGATCGCGTCGCGGAAAATGAAAATTTTTATCGCGGAAAAATTCCGTCCTTGGTACTGAGGCACACCATACCCTGCTTTCACAGCCCCACAAAACAGGCACGCTACCCAAGAATACAATGTGCCCACCGAAACTACACCGGTCGACTCTATCGGCTGCCCAAGATGCAGCTACACATGCATACGATTCAGATCCTGTGACACTTGACAGATCAATAGCATAATGTTTCGTACTGACAGTACATAAGTATCGCAGTATGGTCAACAATAAGCAAATATGAATGGACGTAAAGGCATTGTTAGAGTCATAATTACTGGAATTATGTAGAAAATGTCCGCTCATTTTCACAACGAGGACACCCTTCAATGTCCAGCTAATTTTCGGTGGCTGGCTGCCACCATCCTCAGGCACTCCGACGAAAGTTTTTGGCCTCCGTGTGTTCCTACATCGTTGTCGTCTGCTTCAAATTTGCAACCGACGCTCCTCGCGGCCTCCCGTATTTAGTGGGCAGCATACTCTCTAGCTCATCCAGCTTCCATTTCCTGCCTAGCTGTTGCTTCAGGTCGTTACCAATGACGTTTTCGACCCGGGGAAATGATGGCCCTTGAACATTCATTAGCGAAACACCACTAATTTCGTGCAGTCTAATGGCAATTGATTCTAAGCATCTCAGATGCCTGTCGTTTTTAGAATTTGACTTCACAAGTGTCTCAGCTTTTTCCCATCCAATATTATGCATTGGTATATTGGGACAAGATTATAACACCCAAAAGAATATCAGGCCCTGTTCTAGAGGCTCCATACAACAACTTTCTACTAGTGACCTGTATGGGAAATGTACACTTGTCACATCTTCGTCACGCCTCGTTTGAACACCAGTACCTGCAGACATGAACTGGCACACGTACTGTACATGTTTCATCGACGTCATACCTCTCCGTGAGTTGTGAAAAGTAAGATTTGATGAATTACTGTCAGGAAGGTAACACCTAATAGGTTTTTTTTTTTTTTTTTTTACTTCGAAAGACGTGAGTTCGAATTTGGATTCAAGCAACGTTACTACATTTGCTCTAAGAGTTTCGTTTCTGGCTAACAAAAGCAAAACATCCACATAAAACTGCATCTAACCCAAAATGATAAACACAGGCAAGTTCCAAGAGAAAATCCCATCATCACTAATGGCTTTTCAAGTTCTTCCCATCACAGTCACCCACTTTGGTGAAGACCATATACGCCCGGCTGTTTGCAATAGCCACACCGTACCATGGTGAACCTCAGGTTTGAATCCTTTGGGGATTTTCATGAAGGTTTTGCAATCCAACGTACCACACACTGGATATCCAAATCAACATTTGTCCACTTCAGAATGGATACCAATAATACATAAAAGAATCTAACCTAAAACGAAATTCACAACTGGGCTGAATACTCCATCAAAATCCACACCGCTTGCTTGACAAAACCCCCGAGCTACTGGTCGGGAGCGGAAACGTCTAACGCTTCCGTCGGTATTCTTCTACTTTGTATATCCATTTACATCCCCACTTCCATATCTATAGTTACATTAACCTCTATGTACCCCTCTTTTCTTAAAGGACGCAACGTCGTCTCCCATGGACCGTTCCCATTCACACTTGTGAGGAGAGGCAATGGCTTCTGCATAGGTAATTGGCCCAACAATACACACGTATGCCGCAGCATCACTGAAATCAACAGGACTATCCTGCCCACTAGTGGATACAGTTCCGAAATCAGGTGTTCGTCTACCCCTAAAATCGAACAGTGGTTCAAACTGACATCCCCGTTCTACACAATATTATTTGACATCATTAACACTGCGGAACATAATTCCATCTGGGGTGTGATAGTACACATCCAACCTACCGACCGACCCTTAGCCCCGTCTTACGGACTACTACTTCCCTACACCAATACTGATAATCTAAAGGAGCCAATATGGGGGAGGAGCCTACACTATCACTACGAATGAATGGTCGTGGAGGAACTTCTTCAATGGTTAGTGGGCCCTCAGTCTTACCTTCGGCTTCTACCTAGAATTACCATCCGATTCCGACTCTGTACCCGAATTAAGTCCCTTTCCATAGTTAAATGTAGTTGCACTTAGACTGGGTTGGGCACACTCTGAGGCCTATACTGCAAGGACCTCTTCTCCCTTCCCCATAACTTAACCTCATCAACTGTTATGTTTAGTGTCAACGACCAAGTAAGTTTGGGGATTCCACTCTATATCCTACTGTGTCTACCGCATAGCCAATGAATACCCCCTCCCAGCGTTAACGTCAAGGGTATCCCTTCCCGGCTTATGGAAGTGTACATAACACATTGCACCAGGTCTTCGTAATGTCTGACTGATACACCTCGATCAAACAATAATGTACAAGGGACCCCAAAGCCTAAGTATGAGTGAGGGTACCTATGCTTCAGGTAGGTGAACGTACATACAAATTCTGCCCAAGATTGCGTGGCGGAGAAGTCTCGTGAAGTATTGCACGTACCCCTTCTAACAACGTGCGGTTAAATCGCGTAGCGATTCCAGCCATAGCTGGTGAGTAGGCATTGGTTCGTTGGTATCTGATACCCAACCTACATAATCACAAAATTCCATACCTCGGCCCGTGCGAACATTTACAAAGTTGACGCTAAATTGTCTGTCACTTCTGGCACGAAAGTCAACAAACGTTTGAAATGCATCGCTTTCCTTAGCGATGGGAAACACCCATGCATAACGAGAATAATCATCAAGTAAAGTAAGCACATATCGACAATTACCCAAGGATACCGTGCGATTTGGTCCCCAAACATCCATGTGAAGGAGCTCGAGGGGCTTCTTACACTGAAAAGCACCAATACCCTTAAAACTGGCCCTAGTCGATTTGGTTACCTTGCAGACCTCGCACTGAGGAGAGTTAGGCTTCACTCCTAGTATCCATGTACCACCTTGGAGTTATGTAAATTTAACAGGCCCAATTTACGCTAATGACCGAGCCTCGAGTGCCAGGTTACCACAGAATCCGACTTAATTGGATTTAACTTCAACATATACCTTAAAGTCTCCCTTCTGATTCATACTTAAGCCAAGGGAACTCGTACTCGAACCAGATGAACAAGCTACAGCCCCATTCACATGTTTTTTGTTTGACCGTACGAGACAATGAATACACCATACAACTTGTTTGCGATTCGCCACAAAAAAATTGGGCATAGTGGCCCCGTGCGACCGCATATAGCGGCCAGACCCCAAAGGGCATCAGAATCCCCCCTCCTTTTGCCTTCGACTGTCTTCTCTTCCTTGGGTCCTT